>ML792093.1:0-13754 GCA_009831015.1 Picea engelmannii | reverse complement strand
TCCGATTTTGTTTACTTCTGTACATGCAATTCATGTTAGTAGATAAGAACATCGAGGACGATGTTCCCTTTTAAGGGGGAGGGAATTGTAACACCCTGTTTCCCTCAGTTTGTAAAAATAACTGGACTGGCCAAGAACTATGGAAAAATCATAAATGTGAATATGTGATGTAAATGGACCTTGTGGAAAAGGTCAATAAATGTGAATAACATTATGAATTTATATTGTAGGAACTGCTGAGAGGGGGTGTGCAGAAAAGAGACCATGATGGCGGTGGAAGGCACCTGAAAAGGTGGTGTTAACTTGCACCGAGAATTAATACCGTATTTGGACTCCACTGGCCCAGAGAACCAAAAGCGGCTCGCTGGCCTCGAATTAAATGTCTCACAGGCTGGTAGGTAGATGGTTTAATGAGGGATGGGAGGTGAACCTCCCATCCGTAGAGCCATCAGACCTGATCAGCGCGAGGGTAATCATGCCACACGCAACCTCGCAAGAGGATAAGGCGTGGGGTAGAAGCGATTGGGGGGCAGACGCGAGGGGAGAACTTTGGCAATATGCAGAGTGAGTGATATCAGAGATGAAGGATTGCAACCTTTGCTCCTAGTCACTGGAAAACATATATGCAGTCTCACAGCATCGTGTTCTCATCTTGGGGGTGGCTAGTGGTAAATCCGCTGGGAGTCACTAAGCCTATGGTTGGGTGGAAACGAGCACCCCTCTCAGCAGTTGCTTGACCCCTGGTGTTATCTCTAATAAGTGTTTTTCCTATAGCATCTTGAAATATATATATATATATATATATATATATATATATATATATGATTATTCTGATAAATATGCTCATAAGCTGTGAAACTGTGAATGATTTCATTATAAGAATGACTGTATGGTGTTTTGATCAATACTAGTAGTTGTATATTTATATGGAAAGACTATGTATGGTTTATGTCCTCATGAATTCGTTATTTGTGTGCGTACTGTTCCAAGTCAGACTTCACGCCTGGCTCTCGGGAGGACGACATCCTTATATACCTCAGGTAGTACCCTGAGTAACTCTCCCCGTAGAATTACCTTCCTTGAAAATCCCATCAAGAACCGGGAAGGCGGTTGTGAAGGCGTAAGGCCTTAGTGACCCTGCATGAGGAGGAACGATCCTCTTGAAAAACGAGATGACAACATAAGGATGAAGTAACGAATCGACGGATGAGATTTCATCAGGAAATCTGTGGTCACTCGTGACTGTTAGATTTGGTAAGAGGAAGCTGGAAAGTTAAATACCTTATCCCTGATAGGTGTTGATCGACGGACGAGATTTCGTTGGGGAATCTGTGGTCACCCACGACCATTAGATTAGTAGGAGAAAGTAGGGTGTTAAATGCCTTACCACTTGGTTTTCCTGTGTCTTCGTGGGTAGTGAAGAGTTTAGGATTGTAGATCCCCAAGGTTCATGAGATTATCTGGACCGTGGATCTTTTCCATGCCCAGGGAGTCGTGGAAGAATGCATGGGTAGGGACCATTATGAGCCGTCAGATCTTGGCTGAAAAACCCGACAGCCATTGGATCTATCAGGAGTTACCCGAGGGTTAAGACTCCAGTGTATAGGGGCGAAAAACCCCGAAATAGATCTAGGCCGTCCGATTGACGAAGGCCACATGTCAAGAGATCACTCATTTCGGGAAATCAGGAATCGTGGAATCGGGATTCCTGTTGACAAGAGTTCAAGATTTTCTATGGTGAAAACCCCGGGACGGATCTGAGCCGTCCGATTGACGAAGGCCACACGTCAAGAGATCACCCATTTCGAGAAATCAAGAATCGTGGAATCGAGATTCCTGTTGACAAGAGTTTGAGATTTTCTATGGTGAAAACCCCGGGATGGATCTGAGCCGTCCGATTGATGAAGGCCACGCGTCAAGAGATCACCCATTTCGGGAAATCGGGAATCGCGGAATCGAGATTCCTGTTGACAAGAGTTTGGGATTTTCTATGGTGAAAACCTCGGGATGGATCTGAGCCGTCCGATTGATGGAGGCCACGCGTCGTGAGATCTCCCATTTCAGGAAATCGAGAATCGCAAGATTGGGAGTCCTAGCGACAAGGGGTCGGGACTTTCCTGGGTGGAAATCTCGGAGCAGTTGTGGACCGTCCGATTTAAGGAGGTGACGTGTTGAGAGATTACCCGTTTCGGGAAATCGGGAATCGGGGATTCGGGAGTTCCGCTGACAAAAACTCGGGCTCTTGCCTTGACAAATCTCGATCCATAATGTCGAGACAATATCATGTGGCTAATTCCCGATGGATGGACCAGATTCCATCGGGAAATCTCAGGGTCCGTAACGATCGTCCGATGTGAGGAAGGGATGCCAGTTTTAAGCCGAGGCGCGAGCACGCAGTAGGGTAAGTAGCGAACATATATGGATGGCCAGAGTCCACCTGCCTAGATCTACAGCTGAGGATGCATTCCGGAGCCCCCTTGCCATTCTGCTTTTAATGGGGGGGGGTATGGAATTGGACGCGCAACTCTCGAACGGTCGAGATTAATTCATCATGATCAACGGAAATCAAGTGGACTCCAGATCCCCCTTTCCATTCTTCCTTTAATGGGGGGGGGTCCGAAATAGTGTGGCGTGTGAAGTGGGGCCCCTCCTATCATGTCGACTACCGTGTCGCGTTTCCCTCTTTGCCACCTGTACTCCACTTAACTGTGCAACGGGGCCATTTCTTATTGGTTGTTCTCTGGCCCTGTTGGAATTTGTTCCTATTAGCCATTTGCTAACCCTGTAGGGATTCGTCCCCATTGGCCGATCTCTAGCCCTGTCGGGATTCAGCGGTTGGCAAGTCAAATGACTCGACATCACTGTAGCATCAAGGCGCGAAATATGAAAGAGGTACTGTGTTTATTCGGACTGTGATCATGACCCGCGACCACATGGGAGCGGGGAGAGAGAGAGAGCCAGCTTACACTGGTCCTCCATGGATGTTTAGGGCTTCTGATTCGGCAGAAGACCAGAAAAATCTGATTTAGGTAGTGGGTATGTGACACCATGCATATTTTTGATGATGCCTCTTCAAACGAACCTACATGAAAATATTCTAACTTTACAGTGCGACGATGATTGGTACAAAGAGGTCAAGTATTTTATCAGACAAAACACAATGATGGTACCAAAATTTGAGGGATTTACTGTGGACAACGATGGATTATTGAGATTTAAAAATCGAATGTACGTACTGCCAAACGACGAGTTGAGGATTTTAATCCTAAACAAGGCTCATAGAGTAGTGTACATGTCTCACCCAAGAGTCAAGAAGATGAAGGAAGATCTTAAACCCTTATTCTTATGGAAAGGAATGAAGGCAAACGTAGTCAATTACGTGGCAAGATGTCTAGAATGTCAGCAGGTGAAGGTTGAACACAGACATCCGACATGTTTACTACAGACACATGCCATTCCGAAATCGAAATGGGAGGTCATTTAGATGGATTTCATTGTTGGATTACCACTAAAGACAAGAAGACACAACTCAATTTTTGTAGTAGTCGACACTCTGACGAAGAGTGATCATTTAATTCATGTGCGTACGACGTATCAGACACTTGACATAGCTATATTTTTCATCAGTGAGATTGTGAGGCTGCATGGCGTGCCTAAGAGGATTATATCCGATCGAGGACCGATGTTTACAGGATGATTTTGGAC
Organism: Picea engelmannii; assembly: GCA_009831015.1. Taxonomy (NCBI): domain Eukaryota; kingdom Viridiplantae; phylum Streptophyta; class Pinopsida; order Pinales; family Pinaceae; genus Picea; species Picea engelmannii. Next base: position 10,049 of record ML792093.1, on the reverse strand, counting down.
AAGTTTACAAGAGGCCTTGGGAACCCAACTTAACTTTAGTACCGCGTATCACCTGGAGATAGATGGGTAGACCGAACAAACAATACAAATCTTGGAGGATATGTTACGTATGTACGTGATGGACCAAAAAAAGCGTTGGGAACAATTCTTTCCACTGGTAGAATTTATGTATAACAACAGTTATCAAAGCACCATTAATATGGCGCCTTTCAATTTTCATTACGGGCGACCATGTCAGACGCCTTTGAGTTGGGATTGGCTTGAGGATAGGGTTCTGGTGGGACCAGAAGTGATCCAAGAAATGGAAGACCAAATGAAAACCATAAGACAAAGGATAAAGGAAGCACATGATCAACATAAGAGTTATGTCAATGCACATCATGTTGATTGTAGTTAAGAAGTTGGCGATCGACTTTTCTTGGGGGTGAAACTGTACAAGAGTTCGATCAAGTTCATAAAGGGTGCTAAAATATCTTCTAGGTTCGTGGGACCTTTCGAGGTTGTGGAAAGGAAGGGGCCCATGGCCTATCGACTAGGCTTGCTTGATCCTTTGAGGCGTATGCACGATGTTTTTCATGTATCTGTTTTGAGACATTATGTTAGTGATCCTAAACATATTATTGACATGAGTTCCTTGCAAGTATCCGACGAGAGTGCGCTCACGGCGGAGCCAATTTGCATTCTAGACCATCACATTTGATAGCTACGAAGTCGAACAATAGATCAGGTCAAGGTATAATGGGACAACTATAGTCCACACTCGGTGACCTGGGAGGAGACATATGATATGCGTGAGTAGTTTCCATTTTTGTTTGATAGCTAGACCTATAGACAATATGAGATATTTATTTCAGCACTTATATAATGTGAAACTTTGGAATGAAGTTTAAAACAAGAGGGGGTGTATGTAACATCATGGTCTTGCACACAACTGATTGGAATTATTCTTTGAGGACACTTGCGTGCAAGTGATCTGGTTCATTATATATTGACCGTTTTGATTATTATTATGAGATGTTGAGGATCTGATGATGTGTTGTCTTGTTATATTTATATCGACAGGTGCGATTGTCTGGTTTTCCTAAGTGTGCAGGACTTTGGGCATTAGAGGATGCTAATGGCATCAAGGGATCTCCTTGGACTCCAGATCGAGTTAGGGAGTGGTATGTTATGGTTGAATGTTTTTTATATTACAGATGTGACATATGAATAGATATTATGATGTCGATTGATTATAGCTGACATAATTCATTGATGGATGCAGGATGACGATAGCTTCCCAACTACACTGACATTTGGAGTAAATGGGTCACACCCAAAAACTAGAGACATTGAGGGAGAGGTGTGGCAACAGCCCTGCCACAACCTACTAGCACTCCTGCCGTGGCTCGAACTATAGGTTAATGATTACCTAGTTCGAGATATCCATGATGCCGTGAGGGAAGAATGTGACAGTCGCTCACTATGATTCTAAGGGGCGCGCAATAAGGCATGGTCCTTATTCCTTAGAGTCCCTTAGTCTCCCATAAGATCACCTGATGGAGTATTGACCCCAAAAGTTTGATGTCTACCAAATTCAATCAATAGGCGAGTGACACCCTTGGAGCACGTAGTGCGTCTTGAAGGGCATGTTGCACAAATAAAACATGAATGCAGGTGAGTGGCACCCTTGGAGCACATAGTGCATCCTGAAGGGCACGTTGCGATTTTAACTATGGTAAGTTAATAAACCTAGGTCCTAGAAAACTATACCTCCTTAGGACCTGGTCAACCTTAAAATGAATGAGAGTATGAGTAAAGTTTAATAACAAAATTTTCCCTTAAAACTGTCACCAAGCCTAGTAAAATTAAACCTAGGTCTAAGTAGAAAATGTGATAAAAAAAAACACTAAATGGACATGTAACAAGAAGGGGGTAAAGAAAATTCAAACTTTAATAATTCAAGTAAAATTTTAATGAAGGATTAAATCATTAAAAGGGTAAATTGTTGCTTATGTCTAAACCTGCTAATTCTGAACTTAGATATAAAAGTGGAAACTTAAAGAAAAAGGGGAATGTCTAACATAGTAAGGAATCTAGTGTTTGGAACCTTATAATTATGAACTCAAATAGGTTTTAAGAAGGCATCAGTCATTTAATAATTGTAAGGGAATAAAGGGATGCCGAGTAGTGTTTTTATGAACGCTTTTAGGTGGGTGAGGGAAATAGGCAAATTTAATTAATTAATAAATTGATTTTCTGGTGCAACTAAGGAATCGGGCGACATGTGTACGAGGGAGGTTTATCCGAATTAAATAAATGAAAAAGGAATCTAATGAGGGTTTGAGAAACTAATCACTTGAAAAATATATAAAAAGGATGGCAGAGGAGGAGTAGGGATCGCGTATGATATGCGTAAGGTTACGTTGCCATAACTTATCTTGACTGAAATTTTCTTGTGGGAGTTGGGATACCCAGCTCGGATAACGAGTGGTATCTCAACATTGCAAGGAGAGTTGGGAGCTAGCATTCTCTGGTAGTGTGTGTGTGGCCCTTTTGTGGCTCGGGGGGCTCAGGGGGGAGGAGAGTACCCCTAGTGTTGGATGGGAGGTACCGGTGAGGTCTCATCGGTTGACAACCGAGAGCTTGATGGAGCGCACACAAGACAACAAATACGAAGAATTCACATTGGTTAAGGTACGCTTGGGTAAATTTTGTGTTGGAAAAGTAGTTAAGTTTTCTGCATATGAAATTCTATAATGGAAAATGTACGCATGTTAAATTTGTAGTAAATAGGTAGTTAAATTTATGTATTTGAAAATATCGGATAAGTTTATTCCATCTTAGAAGTAAAAATTGGTTGCAATGCTTGTTAAGAGTATATTCAGAGGAAATCTTATGGAATTTATGGTGTAGATATGTGTTAAACCCTTAAATTTTTACATTCCTACCCTTGTTTCCTTGCTAGCTTAGCTTCCTACAGTTTCTCTACTAGATTTAGTTTGCAAAATAGATGGGCGGTCCTTCCTATTCAAGAGTTCATTCACCTAACCTCATCCTCGCTTGTTCCCTTGCCCGAAATCTGAAACATTGGTGAAATCCTTGGAATGATTTGCTCACTCTTGAATCGAGCCTTTCTCTATACTCCCCAGTTGTGGGCGCCCTGGATTTTGCAACTTTTTGTGCACATTTATCCCATGGGATCTCCATCCTTGGTGCTTGTTGCTCGGGTGCTTGTGTATAAGTGTTGTCGATTTCTTCTCGACGATTATGGTGTATGATGATAGTTGTGGGTGGCTTAAGGAGAATCCCCGATGACCCAACCCAAAAATATTGCATGACAATCCCAAGGCAAGCGTACTACACTTATTATTAGAGTGTATCGACTGGATAAGTCCGTATTCACTGATTCGTCTTCCATGAGAAAGAAAAATTATGGGTTCTGTGTTTATCGCTGTGATCAATGTTAGTGAAAGTTTGTTGATAAATACACGAGTTCATCCTATGTGTTTGGATTTACCTTCCTCCCCTTTTTTTCTGCGTGCAAATTTTCTGTGTAAAAATTAATTTCACCCTGTGTCAGTGGAGTAGTAGTGAAGAAATTTCTTCCTGTAATTATTTTGTCCTTTCGTTTTTCGTCAACAGGCATAACATCCGCCTTCCATATACATAGAGTAAATGAGTAAGATACCTATCACTGAAGGAATGTTTCATCTCTATTTTCACTTCATTCTCATCTCCTGAACAGTGGAGCACACTGTTCCTTCTCCATTGCTGCTATTAATTTTATGAAAATCCCCCCTCCCCCTCCTAATGTATCTGATAGCCATTATATGAAACTTCCTTTTGTCTCTATGGACTTATAATACAAATTCATTGCATGCTCTTTCTTTTTTGGTCCCTTGCAAAAACAAAACATATTTGATTTTGTTTAGATTTTCTACTTGATGAACGACACTAGTTTGATATAAGTGACAACTTATTGTCTCAACTCCTAATGTTTCTAGCTGCTTATATGAATGGAATGAAGGGAATATAGCATATTTTGTTTAAAATTTAAAGTTTAAAGTGAGTCTATTATTGCTTGTTAAGTGTTTTGGAAATGTATAGGTATATTACATGGATGCTGGTATATTACCACAATCTTTGCCTTTTTGTGGCATTTTTGAGGGATGCTGGGAGTTCACTTTAAATGTTGTATTTTTTCATACCCTAGTTAATGTCATTCGAGAGCATTAGTATTAATTTAATTTTAATGTCAGGATATAAATTTTTTAAAAAGGTGATGAATCAATGATGGTCGTGATCTTATGATATTTATCTAATGATGTGTTGATTGCTAATTATCTAAACATTGTTGAAGCAATTTTTATGTCTTCTCATGAAATAGTCAATAAGTATTGCACCTTGCATGAAATTGAGTAAGGGTGTTCGATGCTTGGCCCCCTTCTTTTTAGTCCTTGCAATTTAAGAGTTGATTGCTTTGTAGGACTTTAGAACCTGAGAAGCAAATTTTTTTAGATGAGTTATTGGAATAATAAACCCTTGAATGGAAAGTATATGTTGCTTAAAGATGGTTAGAAGCTTTTACTTTTAGGTGGTGAGTGATAACTTTTGTTGTGAATGAGTCCTTATGATGACGAATTGATAATTATTTACATCTAGTTGTTGCGCCAACTTAATTGTATCGATTATAGTCACCTTGCATTCATTTTTCTTTATTGTTTAGAATGCCTTCCTCTCGTATAATGTATGACAGTGCAAGTTGGATTTCAGTCTCGTTGGATTTTATGTTGGGTTGAAGGTTTAGAATTTATTTGTTGTGCATGGGTTCCTAGCACCTTGTTGCAATGTGGCGACGTGATACCTTGTGATTGGGTTATGGTGTGCATTGATCGATAAGTGCATATGAAACCTGGCTTAGGGTCATGCACCTCCCGATGTGGTTGATGTGGTTTTTGTAAGTAAAGGTTGTAATTGTTTGGTAACCTAATGTGATTGTGTCCTGCTCACCGGGAAGGTTCTAGTTACTTGTGTCGTTAAAGTTGTTGTGTTTGGATTGATTGATGTTGCCTTTAGCCTAGTAGGCGTGGTCTTGCTTGTGATGGGAGGGATGTAGATACCTCCTTGTTCCTCAGAACAGTCACCAGCCTTGAGACCTTAAATGGTAAAAATCGATGGGAACCTGGGCTTGAGCGTTACTTATGTGTCCTGGACGTCCTAACCTTGCAGGGTAGGACGGGAGGGTAGTCATATTTATTTTTGTCTGATTGGTTTTCTTATGTAGCATGCAACTTCTTGATGTGCTAGTATGCTAGGTCATTATGTTTGTTGTTGCTTGATTTGCATGCATTGTGTTCATCACCGAGTTGTGATGGTTGATTGTATTTTTGTTATTACTGTCCTACATAAAAGAAAAAAAAAATTGCACTTGTTATGTGTCACATGTTGTCATAAAGACAGGGGTCGTTACATTAATCAAACCTAATGAGATCCCAACCAAATCCATTTCCTCATTCATCTCACTGCTAGTGATGCTCCCAAAGCATGACATCAATGTCTCATAGTATCCCAATATCACTACCATGAGCCCAAACTGTGTATAATTCTACATGTGGTGTATAAACTTGTTGGCCCTCTCCTTAGTCTCCATTTACACACACAACATCCCTCCGTAACTATTGGTCCTTGACCAAGTTTTGAGAATCCTTGGTCAAGATTGACCTATTTTGAAATTTCGACAGGCTGTCGAAGACGGAGCACAAGTCGAAGTGGAGATCGTGGGATCTCGACCCCTTTCTAGGGATTTTTGGGTTTTGGGCTATGTAACGGGTATGGGGATGTCAACCCATGGGTTTACCCATGTTTAGGCCCTTTTTGTAATGTATAAATAGATATCTAGGTGATGTAGGAAAAGGCAAGTGTGCTATCCAATGAGCTAAGTGCAAGATGTAAAGAGAGGTTTTCTACTTTTCTAAGTGCTAAAGTGCTAAGTGTGGATTGTAAATGCTTCATGCATACTCTGTAGAACTTGCAGAGCTAAGTGAAAGTGATTGTAGAGAGTGTGGAAAGGATTTGTGCTATAAATAGAGGGAGGATATAGCGAAGTGCGCACAGATCTCCTGTCCTCTGCGGAGTAAGATCTTAGGGCTTTGGGCATGTAGAATATTGATAGAAGGCAATAAAGAGATGAAGAGTTGGTGGATGCATCCTTAGGCTGGGGGTGAACCACATATATCATGTGTTGTGGTTGCTTTGTGCTTTATGGTTATTCTCTTGTTTATGTGATTAAATGCTTAGTGCATTGATATATGCTTAGAAGAATCTAACATGATAACTTAGTGCTAAATAATGTGAATGAATGCTAGATCTGATTCGTGTTGAAATGCTTAGTTCTTGATTATATTGGATCTATGTGAATACTGCACTGCTATGTTATTAGGGTTTATATGTGTTGTAAGATAGGGTTGAATATTAATGAACTATAACTGATGAGTGATTTGTTAAGGTGTTACAATCACAGATCGATGTCCCAGCTAAGGTTGCAAACATTAGAGTCCTGCAACCAACCTTGCCTCTACCTCGGTTGAGATTTCATCTGCTTCACAAGTGTTGCTGAAAGGGATGATAGTTAGGGTTTTTTTGGTGCATTGTTGAAGCATTGAACCATGGGTCTGCCCCTTTGCCAACAATAACCATACTCACTATTCACCATGGATTTCAATAGGGCATATCGAGGATGATTTTCAAGGCCAGGATAAATAAATTTCACTCCCAATTTCTTCATTTTGCTTGCATATGTATATTCTCTGTGATAATACTCCTTCATCCTTAACCCCAAGTGGGGAAGCCTCCCAGAGATCTCAAATGCCACTTTCGAATTCATCGTCGGCCCTAAGAAAATCAAGTCTCCCTGATGAAGATCCATCATGTAATTTATCAACTTTGCAGACCCACATATTTCTCGTGATATAACATCAACAACCCCATTGATATATTTTGAAATGTTGTGAATAACAACATCAACACCAAGTTTCACAAGAGATAAGATCATGGGGGAAAAGGTGTTATCAACCACCACCTTGACATTTTTATCATGGGAAATGGAAGACAGATGGTATGTCTGCAATTTCCAAAGTTGGGTTTGACATGGAATAAAAGTATAAAACCTTTGTAGATGGTTTAATGGAAATTTTCACATCTTCAAGCCTGTGTATATCAACAAAAGTTGTTGAAACTCCATAGGCCCTTGGGAGGAAATGTGCTAACAATGCATGGGTGCCTCCATACAGACACCTAGAGGCCACTATATGGTCTCCATGGCTACAAAGCTGTAATAAACAAGATCATATTGCAGACATACTGCTAGAAGTACAATAGGCCACTTCAGTCCCCTCCAAAGAAGCCATCTACCTCCCCAAATTCAACACAATTGGATTGAAATGCCTACTATATATGAATAAATCACGTTATGGGACAAGCTATCCATTGAACATTATTCTCATGGTCTCAGTGTTACACTTCGGGTTTTGAGCCCCATATTAAATAATGTATATTTTTAATTGATGAGAGGCCAGAGCACCCAAACAATTAAAAGAGGCCAGTATGCCTAAGAAATGTAATGTTTTGATCATTATTAATAATAAATACATCGTTGGCTGCTATATGGACAAGGACAAGAGTTATAGGGGGCTATGATTCTACAAGAGAGGGGGCTTGAGGGGATAAATATTTATTTTATATTTTTATTTCTCCATTTTGTTTAATGGAGGGAATCGATTACGTGAGCTTCTTGGGGGAAGCCATGAGGTTCTTGATTCCCAAGAATTACATAAACATGTCCCTAGTCTATTGGGGGGGTTATCACTCCTGTTATCATTCTGGTTCTGCTTCTCGTCACCTCACTCGTTCACTCACTCATTCATTCATTCACGCATGCACTCCATTGCTCTCTATTCACACATTTCGTGGAGACATCACTCCATTAATTTTTTTCACCCACTCATCTTTACTCATTCACGTTTGGCTTGGGAAAGAAGATGAACTACTGGAGAGAAGCCATGGTATTGTTGTCTGTAGAGATTGCTGGTTTAATCCAACCATGATTTGAGGCATGCATGTCTAAGATGCTTTGGCCCATGTCCAACATTTCTCATAGCTGCGAGTCCTGAGAGTCCCAGCATGGATATTCTAAACCAGTTGTACTGGAGCCCTGTAAGGAGAAGGACAACCCGAGGGACTGCGTGGAAGAGAAGGGAGATGGTCCATTCTCTTGGGTTGTGCAGGCTGGATAGAAGAGAGCTGGGTACTTGGATTGTTGTGGGTGTTGGGAAGCATGTGAGAGATTGAGTGATGGTTGGTTTGGGAAGCCAAGTAACACTTTGGAACCATCCTTGTGGATTCATAGCCCTAGCTCAGGGGTGACATTGTTGTTGAGACTTGGAGCAACAATGTCTATGGTTGGGTGGAACGTCCTTGGTCTGCAACAAGTTGGTGTCTTCTTTTATAAAAGATAAGTGCTCTCTGTTATGGTATTATTTACCTGTGTATGAATTATTTCCATTGTGTATTTATTTATCATTGAATTCAATATTTAGAATATGCATGCTTGCTGGTTATTCCTGTGCATGTTGTTTAGTTCCTTTCTTTTATGAATCTTTATTAATTGGAAAGGTATCTGTAAGAGAAAGAAGTCTGAGAGCGGGCTTGAAGTAGCGTAGCCCAACCTGTGGGTGGATGGGAATGTTACACCGAGGATCCATGACTGTAAAGATAGCCGATGCTTCTATGGACATGTTCACACCTCCATGCTCGCCAAATTCATGGCGGGCATTAGCCAGGCCTTGGGCTAGATCAACCCAATTGTTCATAACTTTGTTTTTCTCACAGATTCCACCTTGTGCTTCCTCATAGGACCATTTGCATGGTAGCACTAATCCCTCCATTTTTATGAATTCAGTCTTGCACAAACCCAAAAAATTGTGAATTCAATGGCCCGAATGAAGAAAAAATGCTAACAATTTCAAAGAAGCACCACCACAGTATCAGTTTATAGACCTTCTGATAAATTGCAGGGCCATCTTAAAACATGGGATAAATAAAGTAGTTTAGAATCATGGATAACAATATAACCATCATATGCATGAGAGTGTATACAAAATTTTAACTAAATTAAACGATGTTGCACGATGTTGCTTACTTACCTTCATGAAGTGGCCACATTTTTAGTGGAAAAATTAAAACAAGCAATACCCCAAGACAATTTATGAAGTGGCCAAATTTTTAGTGGCAAAAATACTTCAAGAAAATTTGTAGTGGTCAAATTCAAACAAGCAAAAATACCCCAAGAAAATTTGATGCAGGTTGGTAGTCACATGTGAGGAGAGTCAGTATGTGAGAGTTATTTATAGCAACAAAAACTAAAACCCATTAATTAGACCTCCCTCCTGAATCTACGTGAAACTCATTTGGTGTTTTTGGATATTTTGATTTTGAATTATAAATTGACTTAAAAATATTATGTATACAGTTAGCAGATATAGTTTTTCAAAAAAAATCTCAACTATTAGAACGATGTCCAAAAAACAACTAAAACACCTTAAAATATGTAATATTATGTATCCAACTATTTCGCTGACTTTTGAAAGTATGTGTAAAAAGTTAACAAACATTTTTCGTCTCTCTAGAGGAGAAGTTAAAGAAAATATATGCATGTTATCTGCCGACTTCCATCGGCCCCGTTGCAGGAAATCTGTACATGTCCACCGTGAAGGTCACCTTCTGCATCGATCATCCCTTGTCATTCACTACTCCCTCCAGAGAGGCGTCCCTTGGTATAGTCCCTCCAATCCCCTGTAAGCTTGGTTGTGCGTATCTTGGTCGAGAGTTAGCCTATGCTTCTTCTGCCATCTCCAATGTTCTAATAGATTCTTCTTCCGTCTAGATTCGAATCCATATCCACCCTACCTACCACATCTTAACTACATTGACATGTGTCTTCTTTCCATTGTCCCTCGATAGATGACATAATTCCCAGACAACCTCTCCCTTAAAAAACCCCTTCGGCGTAA
>ML792092.1:195606-217298 GCA_009831015.1 Picea engelmannii | reverse complement strand
CTTTCTACAGCGTGTGCTTTGGTTTTTTGTTAATAGATCAAGCCTTGAAACCACTGGGAACTCCCTTGTCTCACGTTTTGAAGTTTTGTTTATGGTTGTAATGTTATTTGCTTTTCAGTTCTTAAGTAGATTTTATTTTGTTTGGTTTTCTATTCTCTGTTAACCCATTTTGATCCACAGCAAACCTTTTCTGCCTTGCTGAGCCCAACAGGGCATGCTAGTGCTCCCATTCTTGCTCACCTGGCGACGATTCGAGCACGAACAATGTGCTTGATGAATGGTGTATTTAGGAACTATTTAGATAGGTTTGTCATAGTTTTCCTGGATGACAATTTGGTGTATTCCAAGTCAGAGGAAGAGAATGAACAACACCTGAGGATGGTGCTGCAAGTGTTGAGAGAACACCAGCTGTATGCCAAGTTGAGCAAATGCTCATTTTATCAAAGACAGATCCATTGCTTGGGACATATTATTTCAGAAGAAGGGATCACTGTGGATCCTGAGAAGGTTGAGGCCATCCGAGAATGGTCAGTGCCAAGGAATGTAACAGAAGTTAGATCGTTTATGGGTTTGGCAGGTTATTATAGAAGGTTTATCACAGGGTTCTCAAAGATAGCTCACCCTATCACTTCCTTGCAAAGGAAGGAGAAAAATTTTTAGTGGACTGAAGAGTGTGAAGAGAGTTTTCAGTGATTGAAGCAACTATTAACCAATGCTCCAATCCTAAGAATTGCAAATCCAAATATGTATTTTGTGGTGTGCACAGATGCATGTAAGGAAGGGTTGGGAGGAGTTCTCAGCCAAGATGGATTTTTAATCTATTATGAGTCCAAGAAACTGAAAGAGCATGAAAACAATTATGCCACTCATGATTTGGAGCTGGCAGCAATCGTCCACGCTCTAAGGAAATGGAGACATTTCCTCATGGGAAAAAGATTTGAATTGAGAACAGACCACCACGGTCTAAAATATTTGTTTGAGCAACCAACCTTAAACGCTAGACAAAGCAGGTGGCTAGAGTTTCTGTGTGAATATGACTTTGATATCAAGCATATCAAGGGGAAGGAAAACAAGGTGGCCGATGCACTCAGTAGAAAAGTGCATGACTTACATGCTACAACCATTAGCATGTACAAGACTAATATTAAAGATATATTTTTGGAAGATGTAAATGCAGATTTGCAGTACAGAGATTTGGTAGCAAAGCTACAACAGCGTGAGAGACCACAGAAAGAGGAAAATTACACCCTGGAAGCTGATGGAATACTTCTGTACAAAAACAGAGTGTATGTACCCAATGTCTAGGATTTGAGATTTTTGATTCTAAAAGAAATGCATAAAGTGACTTATGCTGGACATCCAGGATATCAGAAGACTGTGGCAGTAGTCAAGAGCCATTATTTTTGGCCAGTTATGAAGAGAGAGATCGCTGAATACATCACCAAATTTATGGAGTGCCAGAAAGTTAAGATTGAGCATAGGCACCCAGCAGGGTTGCTGGAGCCTTTGCCCATTCCTGAGTGGAAGTGGGAAGTGGTGATGATGGATTTTATTATAGGATTGCCCAGAACGAGCAAGCTGCATGATTCGATCATGGTGGTGGTGGACAAGCTTACAAAAGCTGCCCATTTCATTCCACTGAAAACCACTCACAAGGCAACAAATGTTGCTGATATCTTCTTAAAAGAAGTGGCACGCTTGCACGGAATTCCTAAGACGATTGTGTCTGATAGGGACCCAAAATTCACCTCGAATTTCTGGAAAGGACTGTTCAAAGGATTCAGAATGAATATGAATTTTAGTACAATGTATCATCCCGAGTCTGATGGACAAACCATCAAGATGGGAAGACTACCTACATTTGGTAGAATTTGCCTACACTAATGGGTATCATGCATCGTTGAAGATGAGCCCATTTGAAGCACTTTATGGAAGAAAGTGCAACACTCCAGTGAGCTGGGATAATCCAGCTGACAGAGCAGTAGTTGGGCCAGAGTTGCTCAAAGAGATGGAATACCAAATGATAAGAATTAAACAGAATTTGAAAGCTGCCCAGTACAGGCAGAAAAGTTATGCTGATAAGAACAGAACCCACAGAGAATTCCAAGTGGGTGATCATGTTTTCCTGAAAGTGAAAACTAACAGGTGTTCTCTGAAGCTGGGAAGTTGCGCCAAGTTGGAAGAAAGATACTGTGGGCCTTTTGAAATCCTGGAAAGGATTGGGCCAGTTGTATACATGCTTGCATTACCTGCATCTATGACTGTACATAATGCGTTTCATGTTTCAGTACTTAAGAAATATATACCTGACGCTAATCATGTTATCGATTGGAATGTGATTCAGGTGGAACTAGAAGGTGTCCTGCAAGTGCATCCTATGCACATATTGGAAAGGAAAAGAAAACAACTCCGAAATTGAGCCATAGAGCTTGTAAAGGTCCAGTGGACCTGGTACGGTCCTAAGGACGCGACATGGGAGCATGAAGATGTTATGCGGGCAGAGTACCCGAATCTTTTTGAATTTTTTTGAAAAGCTTGTAGATGCAGTGTAAAGTTGCACTGAGGACAGTGCATAAATAAGGGGAGGGGGATTGTAATGCTCCCAAGGCTGAGCCCTATTGTAAATCTTGTTTATGAAATGAATTGTAAATATGTTTTATAGGCTGGTGAGCCGAGTTTATATAAGCTAGTGGGCTTATGTGATTATTAGGCCAGAGAGCCTGATTTTGTACCTGTATTTATGCGGAATAGTAATAAAATATAAACACCATCGCGTGCAGACCGACCATGATGAATGAGTGATGGGGGAGTAAGCTTCCACAGAGTGGGAAAAGGATTAGGGGTTGGAAGGTGGGAAAATGGGGCTAAGTGTGGAGCCTAGGGGCCAAGTGTTGATCCTAGGGACTTAAGTCCTTGGGGAATAATATTTTAATATTATCCCAAAATACATGTGAGTAATATGTTTTTATCCTAAGTTCTTTTGGAAGGACATGTGACTTCCAAATGGTGGGAGGAATGCATGCTAATGGAACACATGCAGTTTCATGGGTGACAAGTGTCAACCGAAGCCCATGCAAATAAAACGGCTTAGATGAGCCATGATGGGGGTTCCTCCTCCATTCGACTTGACTTCCTTAGCGTGAACCCATCCGATCTCTGCAAGAGATACCCTGGTGCAATTCTGAAACCGTGGGGAAACATCTGTGTTGATTTCAGGGATAGCCTGTGTTGAGCTCTGAAAAGCCAAGACACCCTCTGTCTGAACCATCGAACCTATGTGTGGAATCTCTGTTCCAAAGCCATAACTGTGAGACCATCCTGTCATTGCTAAGCCTGTTGGAAAGCCCGTGTCTGTTTTTTCCATTGGCTGTTGTGGCCACGCAATGCTGGACTGTGTGTAGCTTGTTGGCCAGTTTGTACAACATTCTCTCCAGATGAGAGAGGTGATTGAAGTTGGAAGAACATGTTGCTTGGCCTGTGAGTGATTCTCTCCAGGTGAGAGAATGCACAGAGGAAGGAGAGAACTCCTGGAAGGAACCCTGTAGCTTCCATAGAGCTCGGATACTTCTGGTCTAGTATGTTTCTAAAAACCAAGGCAAGAGAGGTTAGCAGCCGAAGGACTGTCTAGGTGATAGAGAAGGTGTATACTCCTGGGGTGGAACATGCATGTGGGGAAGGAGAGTCTGTGGGCAGTGAGTATGAGTGGTTCCTGGGAGAGAATTCCTTCCTTGTGATTGTGTGTTTTCCCTGTAACCTTAGCCTAGCCTAGAATTCCTTGCCTTGGGGTGGAGCTTAGTACCATCTCGGGGGTGTCCCACTACTGAGCTTGATGAGCAGTGTGGTCTAAGGCTAGGAGGTTCATGGAAGGCCTGCACCTGGTTGGTGGAACTACCACTATTTCAAAGATAAGTACCAGATGATGTTTCAATTCTGTTTCTGCATGTTTGTGTATTTATAATTATCATGTATTCTGCTATGCATATGAATTAATGCTAATGCCATGTTTTAAAATTATGTTAGCAGTAATTCTTAGGCTTACTCTGAGTTTTAAATATGTTTCATTTCTTAAATGCATGTTGTTTATATAATTAAGAATGAGTATTGTTAGTCCGCGTAGTAATGTTGGCCCGACCATAGGGTTGATGGTCGGGAGCGTTACAGTATGGTATCAGAGTGTCGCAACAGTAAAAAAGGGTGTTACATCTTCCTTATGCAACTCTTCTTCCTCGTGCTTTGTTGCCTCCAACGATATTTTGAGCGTATTACGGACTACGTACTATTCTCCAATATCTGTGAAGAATCTTGCGTCCAATGCTCTCATAGACAATGTAAGCTCTGCACTTCTTATGATCATGATTCTCTCCAGACTATGTGAAGAGGCTTACTTCTGAAGCTCTTATACCATAAAAAAATGAGAAGCAGAGAAGATAATACAGAGAAGACATAATTTGGGAACAAGAAAGTGTAGAGCACAGAGCACTGAGTATATTGAGTATATCCATTAAGGGAAAAGAGCTGAGCTAAAGTAGGATCGAGAAAATAGAGAAGATCAAGAAATCCTAACTAACTCGTACAACTAGCCATGTCAACTGGCAGTGTACAATCACACATTGTTGAGGTTACTGATACATTTAGCAAATCCCGTAACAAATGTAACGTTATCAACATCAACTTTGAAGACGAAGAATTCCTAGGATGCAAAATGGAGCGAAAGAGGAATAATTTATGTGCAGGCTTGTAACCATGAGTAGAAACACACATAGCATGGTCTGACCATATTGTCTAACCAGATTACAAATATTTCCCATATAGAGCCTTGAAGGACAAAAATACCCTTGTCTTTATTATTGATGTATAAAAAGACAATAATAAGAGAAATGATGCAATGAAGAAGATGCATGACATTCAAACGAAGAAAGTGAACACTTTAATGAGGCTGATGGATTGAACAAGGCATATGCGAGGTTGATACAAGATTATGATGCCTTGGACGTAGCAATGGACTGTGAGTGGATCATGGTATTGAGAAGGGGAGCAGTAGAAAATATTGCTAGGACCATTGTGTTGACTAGCAAAGATCCCAAGGAAGTGAAGGACACTTTTCCTACAATCAGGTTACATAGTTTTTTGATTGCATTTTGAATTGTTTTGTTAAACAAGTTGATAGAATGTTTGGAGATGATAGGAAAAATTATATTCCAGTAGATAATCCATAAATTTGATGATGAGAAACATTTGACCCTGATACTTTGAAATATTTATTTTAAATTTTCTTGGAGTTTGTCCAGAGTAACATACTAAGCCTACTCAACTTAATATGTAATTCATTGTTAGAATTGAGTAATCTAACAATTTCAAGATGAAGTTTGGAAAATCCAAAGTGAATGTTTTGGAATTAATAGCACTTAAATTGAGCATAGCTAACTCAATATGAATGTAGTGGTTTTCTTAGAATTAGCTACTCTAACAAAATGCATGTGAATCTTGTTAGCACTAGAAGTCACACCTAGACTTTTGTAGGTGTAAGCTTAATACCCATCAGAATGTAAAAGATAAATGTTTGTAAAAGGTAGAAAATGGATAAAAAACTCAGTTAAAGATGTCAATCATAGATAAATCCATGAAATATACACCAACAAACAAGGCCTTGAATAACTTTAGATCAGGTTTTAAGAGATAAAGTGATAGATGGAAGACTTGACAAGGAAGGTGTAATATGTATATCATTTACATCAAGTAACACTAACACACATATGAAGAAAATTCTCTGAAATAATAACCTCTTACAATCAAAGAGAAAATACTCTAATACACTTGCATACAATATCACAATAGATCCTTTATTACAATAAAGAGACAATCATCCAGATGAATCATTCAACATAGACTGATATCAAAGTAAGTGTAACACCCCAAGGTCGAGCCCTTGTTGAATTGTAATTATGTTTATAGGCTAGTGAGCCAAGTGTTTATAAGTTGGGAGGATTATATGTTTATTAGGTCAGAGATCCTAGATGTTGAAGGCCACAGAGCCTGATTTTGTATATGTACATACTCACATCATTAATATAATTGCATTGCTGTGTGTAGACTGACCACGAAGAAATATTTATGGGGGAATAAGCTCCACTAGGTGGGGGAAAGGGATGGGTCTAAGAGGCTAGGAAAATGGCTAATCTAGAGGGATTATTGCCAAAGGAATATTATAATATTATTCCTAAATATTATGGTGAGGATAGTTATTTATCCTAAGTTCTTATGGGAGGGTGAATGAATCCCAAGTGGAGAGAAAATGAGCTCCTGGAAATCCATGTGTCATCCAGGGAACATGTAAATATATGTGGGGAAATCAGTCGTTATGGGGGATTTTCTCTGCATTCTTTCCATGATCCCCATTCACTCATTCACTCAGACACAGAGTATCCACACAACCAACCACTTCCTCCATCATTTACCTCTGCAAGCTCTGAAACCTGCAAATCCCGTGAAGCTAACTCATAATTTTCCTGTAAAGGATAAAGCGATTGCATAGTGCCTGGGCCATATCGCACCCTAGCTATTTTATTGTTTCTACCCATGATTTTATTTGGACTGGTCTGGCTTGCTTTCATTACTAGATCACATACCCTATTTTGATACTATTATTACCCATTTGACTTAGGAGCTGGACAAAAGAAGTAGGTTGTCAGGCCTGTGGTTTTGAAGCGGTGGGTTCTTAGGCCTATGGATTGAAGAAGAAGGTTTTCAGGCATGTGATCTCTCTCCAGGTGAGAGAGATTGTTGGGGAATGTGATTTCTCCTGGAGGGAGTCTAGCAGTAGCTACAGAGCTTTGAGAATTCCTATTTTGACCTGTTGCTAAAGCCCTGGAAGAGAAGTGGAGCAACTGATGGACTGTTGAACAGTGAAGGTGTATATTCCCGGGGTGGGACAGGAATGTGGGGAATGATAGGATATGAGATGTGAGCATAGGTAGGATCCTAGGAGGGAATCTATCCTATTGTATTGCACAACTTCCCACAGTCTCATCCTAGCTTAGGAATCCCTTTGTCGAGGTCGTGTTTAGTCCCAGCTCGGGGGTGACCCACTACTGAGAGTGATGAGAAGAGTGGTCTAAGGTTGGGAGGTTCGTGGAAGGTCTACACATAGTTGGTGGCCTTCATAAAAAGATAAGTACCATTTCTATGTTAATTTTATGTTGTGTATCTTGTACATGTCTTGATATTTATAATATTGCTTGTGTAAGCTATTTGTAGAATATTGCTTTGATTTCCGCATTAATTTGTGTATTAGTATAATGTATATTATCTGTTTAATATTATATGTATGATGTTCCAAAAAGAGATCTGTCTTCCATAGCCCAATAGGTCTATGCCTGGGTATGGACAATTTTTTCTATCAGAAAGAGAGTGAGAAGTTTATTTTATTTTTCAAGTGACATTTCCCAATTGAAGGCTAGGGGTGTTACAGTAAGATAACAAAAGATGATAAAAGAAGCAAGACTGATTTCCACTATTCAAAGTATCTTATATCTGGTTCATACATTAAGGATAAAAATCTGTTACAAAAGACTATCAAAATAAGAGTTTCTCAGTCACACCATTCAAACCCCCTGTTGTGCTTGTTTCGTCACTTAGGTGAGCAAAACAATGGCACTTGCATGCATAGTTGGGCCTACTAGACAAGATAGAGGTTAGTGAGTGGATTAAACAAGCCAAGCACATGAAATAAACAAGTAAACAAACTAAGACAACTAAAGAAATACAAACTAGAATGCATAAGAAACTTAGAACCATAAACAATCAACCAATGACCAAGATGATTCCACCAATGCATAACTATATTAGTTGAAAAAACACCGTAGAGAAAAATGAGGACTTATGAATCCCCTCTTCCTCCTTGGGAGGGCTCTTGAGTTCCCTAATGGAGAGATCTTATTACAATGGAAGAAAAATGGCAAATGATGAAGAAAATCAATGCCTATTCCCTCAAGAGGTGAGTGGAATGGCATGTTGTAATCATGCTGGAATACTCCTAGGAGAAAAGAGGATTCTCAAGGGAGAATTGAGGCAGCATAAAAATACTATGAAGACATTGGTTTCTTAGTGTACCCATGGCCTCCATTTATAGCATTTCTTCAAGGAAAAATTTAACTGGTTCTTAGTGTGAACAAGGGGCCCTTTAGGGCACCCTTTGGTCCTTGATCAGGCCCCCATTCGGATTTCCCTCATATTTGAAGGTCAAATCAAGTTGGGAGCTCATCCATAAGTGGTTGGGGGGCTGACAAGAACCATAAATGTGTCGTTCATAGGAGTTCATGACTTTTCTCGTACACAATCGCACATATGGCACATTGTTCTCTCTAAGGGATTTGTTGGCCCACACACTTACTTTAGTGAGTTTGCGCATGTCAATTTTTGCCCAATTGTATAGTTTTTTGCCTTTTAAAATGCATTTTGGTGCTATAGGTGAACTAATTGTTGTTGGCATTGCTATATTTCTATAACCATTTGTGTGCAATGTTGCAGATGAAATTTCAGTGATAACAGATGCCCCCTGATGTGTGAGGTTAGGCGCATACGTATAGCTGGAATACATCAATGTTTCTTCTACTCAGAGTGCCATTGTAATGAAGAGTGTTGAGAGGAAATGTAAGAGTGATCCATCATATGGAGAGAGGAAAATGTGGGACCCAACTATTTCTCTAGGGAGAAAAAATAAAATCTGTATACAAACAAGGAGGGCATGCCCCATGCTCATGCCATGTAACTCAAAATGTAAGATAGTAATTCAAGTTGTATTCTAATGTAGATAACTGTAGTGCCCTCTGGGGTAGCTTGATAATGACAGATGAAAATTTTGAATGGTGAACATACTCTGAAAAGAGGCAAGGACGCCTGTAAGAAGTGTCGATGACTCGTAGGCATTGATGGCCTAACAAATTTAGGGGTCGTCGGCTGGTATAAAACAAATGCAATAGTTTCACAATAAGACCCACCGTAACATGAGATTTTGTTGAATTCAAATGTTATGGGGGTCGACAAAATCAAAGAGTAATGATGTTTCTCTCTGTGCCGTCTGAGACTCCTCATTGTAAAGGTAATGGGAGTCAAGATACTGTTGCCCTTCTGGAAACTATGCTGATGTCGCCAGAAAGGGAGATGCGACTCCAAGAAGCAAAGGGCTTCATGAAATCCATAGAAATAAGATCAGTGACTAATAGGGAACATGAGCAAAGTCAATATGCAGTGAGACTTAAGAATTCCCTTGGTTGGGGTATGTTTGAATGATGATTGGCAACAACCATGAAAGTGTATCTAGTGTTAGGGGGACGACTAGATATGGGGTGAAATTGTGCCAAAGGCTTGACAGAGTGGACAAACTCAGAGATCAGGGGTACATGGACTTTGGGATACTCGGGGTTCGTGAACGATGTTGAAATGAGAAAAAGAGAGTGCATGCCCCAACCAAGGGTGACATGGGTTACATTGCTAGGAAAATAAAATCATCAAGGGTGACGATAAAAATCTAAGTAAATGATGGAAACAAAGGCTTTTTACAATGATCAAATGAATAAAAAATAATTTGGGATGAGTGTATAGATACATAAATGGGTTCCCCAATGTGAGATGGCTTGGCCTGTGAGGGCACAAGTTGGAAAGAGAACTGGTGGAGGGTGGGCCCCCCATGGGTGGGTTTATGTATGGGGTAAATGAATGGAGGGGAATCTGCAAATGGGAAAATTGATTGTGGATGAAATTGAGGGTTAATGATATTGCAGAGGTGCAATCAAAATAGAACCAAGATGAGATAAACTGGGAGCCCATTGGGAAAGATAGCAATATGATGAGAAGAAGTATGTGGATTATTCTTGGAAGTGCATAAGACTATCGAGACTCCCATCCCTAGGGGTGAAAGTAGTATGAGTGTCAATTTGCAGAGGGGGACTATGAATGGGACAACTCATGTGGGGGAGAATGCTACCGGGTGATAGTACCAAAGTGCAGAAGAGGTGACTATACTACAGAGATGGATGTAAGGACCCTAAAGGTAAACGTCGGAGGATGTGACTGGGATATGCAATTGATAGTTAGAGAGAATGTTTACATGCCAGTGTCGAACATATACCTGAAGGGGTTGTGATTCTTGTGATGACCAAGTACCTGCACACATGAAAAATAAATACCCGACGTGAACAATATTTGATGATAAAGAACATATAACAATGATTTGATAATTTTGAACATGAGCATGCGTACTTGGATGTAGTGTGAGAAAAATGCTCCCCCGGGGCCAAGTTCAGATGGTGACCTGGGCAATGTGACTATGTAGATGGTGGGACCCTAATCCCGTAGTTGAAGATGGATCAGAAAACAAAGGCTCTGGGCTCCTGTAACTGAGTGTGGGAGTTTGGCAAAAGGGACTATATATGGCTGGTGGGTCCATAGTGCCACCTCATTGGTACCCGCCACTATAGTGAGTTGATGAGAGCATTTGGAGGATTTTAAGAGATTATGAGAGATCGAGTCGACTGATTCAGGAGGTGAGAGAGTCAGGTTAGTGGTACCATCCTCCCGCACATTATGAATTTCCTAGGGTTGATTTAGGGGTCATACGGATGACCGTACAAGGGTAGGTTTAGGGGTGGGCCCACAAATGTGCAGGAGAAGGAAGGATACCCATACTCAGATGTGCAGGTATAATTCCATCTCTCACGCATAATGTGTGGCTTTCAGCCATGCATAGGGTCATGTGGGAGGGGAAGAAAGGTGCGCATGAGATGTGAGCCTGTTAAAATTATAGTTGAACACTGTGTGCAGCTGTTTCATAGACAGCTGTGCATCGGTGCACAACTATGTAGAGAACAGGTGCACATGTGTACGCACCTATTGGTGTGACAGTTATGCATTGATGCACAACAGATCACTTGCATCCACATAAAAACACTTGGTCAACACTCATCATTCATAAAAAACATCAAAAAATTCAAAATTTTAACCACCTTTAGCTTCGCCTCCAGTGCGCAACTTCCACCCCATAGGTGTGCACATATGTGTGCATGTTCTTTGTGCACACAACTCTACAAAGAACATGCACACATATGTGTGCACCTATGGGGTGGATGTTGCACACTGGAGGTGAAGCTAAAGGTGGTTAAAATTTTGAATTTTTGGATGTTTTTGATGAATGATGAGTGCTGACCAAGTGTTTTTATGTGGATGCAGGTGATCTTCTTGTGAGAGGAGAGTCAATATGCCAATACACTAGATGGAGCAAGACATAGAGCGCCTCCAAGAGGTGGTGAGAGAGAAGCCAAACATTCAGAGACACTTGGTAGACTTCAGGTTGCTCAAGTTATTTGATTTCCCTTTGATACAGTCGTAGGACGTCCTTCTTTAGTATTTGATATCCATGTTGAGCGTTGATGTACAATGATTCATTGTGAGGGGAAAACAACTGAAACTCTCAAATGTGGATGATGTATACTTTCTGATGGGGCTCCCCTTTCAGGGAATGGCCCTCCCTGCTGACCCCCAACTGTCGGGGGATGTGAGATAGGTGGATATGGCATGACTGTTATAACCTTAAATTGCACCACACATGCTTACCTGGCATCAGGCCAACTCATATCCCTTCCTTGCCAAGGCCATGCTGAACAAACTCTTGAAAAACCTCTTGAATTAAGTAACCCGCGCCCTAACCCATTACTGGGCACGTTGGAACGCTGGCAGGCCTTCTACTGCACGTGTTGGAACGTTGGATGGCCCACTACAACCCGCGTTTACCTAACAAAGCACAAAAACAGGAAAGTTTCCGATGGGACGAAAAGCTTTGGGTCAATTAAATGGAACTCCCAGCCATGCATGGCCGAGAGTTCATCCAAAACCCTAGCTCCTTCTAGCCTATAAAAGAAGGGGTAGGGGTACTATTTGAAGGAGGAAAAATCATAGCAAAGAAACTCTGCCCAATTGCCGAATCCGTTTTGTCCCAACCCTTTAGCCTTTCCTCAAGCTTTAGGAGAATTCAAGCAAAGCAGTTGGAGGAAAAAGAAGAGGAGGAGCCCAGGATCAGGATCAAGGAATGGTGGCCGATCTCTATTATTATTGTAATTTGATTCATCTTGATATTAATAAAGAATACTTTCCCTGTCCCAATGCCCGAATTTTATATGTTTTGTTCGATTTATGCTTAATCTCTAACCCTCTAGTAGAGAAATAGCATGCATGTGTAGTGTTTTGTCTTGATTGCAGGATCGTCTTTGGAAGGAGCAACAGAAGCAAGGGGATAAAGCACAACGGGGGATCTACACCAAACATCGATAAAAAGGTTAGTAGGTTCTTTCCATGTTTGCATGTGAAAAAGGGTTTTAGGTTTGGGGTAGAAGGTTAAAAGTAATTTCTTAAGGGTCATGATCTGCATACAAGTTTAAGCCCTAGCTTGTTAGTCCATAGGGTATAATTTCCCCACAACAGAATAGGCAACTCCATTGGGGACCCCCCTCTAACACAGGGGATAAACACGAGGTCATGTAAGGAAAGGTAGTGGAGATAACCCCTCCAAAGCTGGATCGAGCATAGTGGAGAACACATATCGAGGATTTGTTGAGGGATTCCGTCATTTACATTTGCCACGGAGCTTCGTGGGTCTTGAATCCATTCGAGGTCCTCAGTTGTCTTCCAGACCATTTGCTCTCGATACCCTTGACAGGTTTTAGGCTTGATACCCTGCTCATTGTGGTCTACCAGACTATCGACTGTACCCGCCTGGTGACTGTTCACGTGCTGGCAAACTAGTTGCCAATCTTTTCTAGGGACATACACAGGTGACTGCGGGGGTATACCACGGTACCTAGGACAGACATCGATCCATGCTTTGCAGAGTATACCTGGAGGGTGCTTCCGTATTCGAGTTGCACTTGCACCGGTAAGTTGCTCTAGTGTTGGTTGTTGTAACTGTTCTTCAAAATAGTTAGTGATTGCTTGTATTATCTCATAGAGGCTTCTTTTAGTGTGTGTTACTGTTTGTTCGTGTAGAATACCTTAGCGTGTCGTGAATATTCTCACATAGTGGAGGATTCAGAGCTCCGCCGGTCACGAAGGCTTCTGGGCCTGCCGCCGGTTATATTGGAGCCACCCCCGCCACCATTGAGGCAGAAGCTAGACCAACAAGGGTCTTTTGAAGCAACCGGGTTTCAAACCATTGAGCCCAAACAACTCCGGGAGGAATCAACCGCCAATCTTGGTGTAGTTGAAACCCCATCCACTGATACTTGGCCAGATATTATTGTGCCAATTCAATTTTACGAACACCTGTCAGTGCCTAACCCAGTTATGGAACCAAACTCTGTTACTTCCTCTGGGAATTCTTCCATTCCCATCACCGTTGCTACCATAGGAGAAGATTCTCCTAACTTGCCTTTATCGACGGTCCGGGGCACCATGGTCTCGGCTACAACTACATCGCACAGTGGACCGACCCCATCTATCGCGGCGGCCACACCTCCTTACACACCTAGTGCGACAGACCCTCCGTTTTCATACGGTATGACTAGTTCAGGTACAAGTCCTGTACTCACTTCCTCCACTTTACAGACTTTGGGTCTGGGGGCAGGGAGCTCTAATGCTCCTCTGCAAGGTCAACTTGGGGGCATTTCTGTCCCTTTCAATGCTTTCCCTTACGCTGGAGTTCATATCTCTCCTTCGTCCCCTTCGCTTGGTGGATTGCATCAGCAGTTCGTCGGGAAGCCTGCACACACGAGTTCATTTGGAGCTGAGAGTAAAGGAACACTTGCGCAAACTCTGCCGGTAGGTTCGTCACCGTTTGTTCGGAACATGACGTTTGTTAATAACACTTTCGCATCCACTGCTTTCCCATCTGGGGGCACCCCCATTTTTGGACAGTCTACTCCGGCACATGGTACTATTCCTGCGCTAGGGGCACATATACCAGGACCTTGGAACTTAGGATAAGGATCCGTTCCTTCATCTGGAATGCCGTTCTGGGGTAATTCTTTCCACAGTCAATGGAACCCTGGACAGACTTCTATGCCTCTCCCCTCGGGACCGGCATGGGGTAATCCTTCCCAAAGTCCGTCAAACATGATGAATGCCCAGCATCCTATGTCCTTCATGGGGAATCAACCAATGATGTCTCCTCAGATGCAAAACCCTTATGCTGGTCAGGGCCATGGTTTCTACCAGAATCCGGGCCAGCAACCAAACTTTTCCTGGCAACCTGGTGCCAGTCAAACTCCAGGACCCTTTTATCCCGGCTATCAGCAACAACCTAAACTACCATTCTTGGCGACGTTACACTTGCCATATTTGACACGGTTGTTAAATGATCCTATATTTCACGATCCGCGTTGGCCTCCTATGCCAACGAAGTTTCCTTCGGACATTCCAAAGTTCAAGGCCAAGCCTAACGAAGATCCAAGCGATCACGTGACTACTTTCCACCTTTGGTGTTCATCTAACTCACTGAAAGATGACTCCGTCTAGTTGCGATTGTTTTAACGCACTCTCATCGGGAGTGCCGCGAAATGGTACATATAGCTTGACCGCTCACGATATTCTTCTTTTGGCGAACTGGCGATGGCCTTCCTTAACCATTTCCAATTACCTGTGAGATACGACGCCGGCATAGAGTTGCTAGCCAATTTCGATCAAACGACAGTGGACCATATCTCGGATCATATTCGAGAGTGGCAACGCCGAAAGAGTCTTATCAAGGTACCCATCCCACCAGCATTCCTGCTTGAGTGGTTCCTTAAGTCTTTAGTTCCGTAGTTATCCAAAGACGTCACGACTTCAGGGGTTTTCTCTGAGGAAGATGCCATCATGAGGGCTCAACAGTTTGAGCTTATCTATTCTCAGTCTGGTCTATTGTACAACATCCTGTCGGATGCACCACGGTCAATACTGGATAAAACTAGACAGAGAGCCAGACCACATGCCGATGGTATCATTGGTTCGGCACAAACTAAGCCCGCTGAGCAATTGACAAAACAATTGCAACAGTTATCTATACAACACTCAGCGGCCAACCAGACTACTGCTTTGGTTTCTCCTCCTACCCAAACGTCGGAAGTACACTCCGTATAGACGACTAACCCAAAGGCCACCTAGCAGCCTGAAGGGAAGAAAAAACAACGCAAGAAGGGTAAGGGGGATAAGAAACCCACTGATAATGCTAGCGAGGGCACCACAGAAAAGAGAAAGGCGAGGTATCCATGCAACTTATGTGCGGAAGACCACCCGACCCATCTATGTCCTTGACTTGCGGAGGCCCAGAAGTTTGTCACACAGCAACAACAGGCTGTGTTGACTAATCCCTTTCAGCATGGGAAAAATTTAACTCAAGCCTCTACAAGTGCTGAAGGGGGCAGCCCAGAAAACTGCCCTCCCCCAAACAATCCCTCTTTCATGAACATATATATGGTTAAAAGTGATGCTTTAATAACAACTAGAGCGCACGACTATAGTAAACCAAGCACCTCTGAGAAGGGCAAAGAAGCCGAGATCCCATCTCTTCCTCTACAGATCGAGAAGACGTTGGGTGAAACAATGACACGCATTCCAAAAGGTGCATTTAAGCGAGCTTCTCACAATCCAAACGCAAGGGCCGCCCATAACTACTCTGTGGTGGAATATTTATCACAAACCCCTTGTGCTATGTCCGCTTTGGAGGTCCTCCAAAGTTGCCCTGCTCAGAGGAAAGCCTTGTTGACTGCTTTAGGGTCTACTGAGACTTGTAACCCGGGTACCATCATGTTAGATACGACTGACTTGAAGCCTAGTTTGCCTTACCATGTCGCGTTTCAGATAGTAGTGGCTCATCCCACGAAAATTTTTACACGGAATATCTTCCGCACAGTGGTAGACGAGGGAGCTTCGACTTGCGTTATGTCGTTAGCATGTTGGAAAGCCATTGGTCAACCTGAGTTGTCTCCGTCACCTACTCTCCTCACTACGTTCGGTGGTTGTTCTTTCTGACCGCATGGCATCATTCCTTCTTTTCCTGTGCAGTTAGGGGGGAAGACCGTGTGCGTTAAAGTAGAGGTAGTTGATGCCCCCATCGACTACAATCTATTGTTAGGTCGTAGTTGGACTTATGCAATGCAAGCAGTGGTCGCTACAGTTTTCCGAGTCTTATTGTTTCCACATGAAGGCCGGATAGTGACCATTGATCAGTTGTCCTTCTCTCGACCTGACCCAGCCTTGGGGGCATCCACGGTTCCCATGATAGATAATCCTCAAGTCAGTGTCGTTAACATAGGAGTTGATTTGTGCCCATATTTGATGGTTACTTTCGATTATCCACCTCCTCATGGCAATGTCAAGTTTATATCGACCCACCACAAGGCTGAGATTTTTCATGTTTCGTCGTTTCGCACGACTTACTTTCAGGATCCGTGGATTCTTCCTTCCCCATCAGCCATGATGGATGAGACAGGGCACGCTGGCATGTCCATGCCCTTGTCGGTCACTGAATTAGCGTACTCTCTAGTCCAACAAACTTCAACTACTCCCGATCCGACTCCCGCACAAGAGTTGGATCCACTTCCGGAGCCTATCTGGGCTCAGGGTTCTCTTGCTACCACCAATTCGTTAGACTTAGTCTTGCCTTCTGACGAAGCTGTAATCGAAGCAATGACTAGTCCGGATAGACCTTGGGAAGATATTCATCACAGATCATATTTCCTCCCAGAGTTACACCGAATCAAGGCTGGAGAATTCACTATCACCATGACGGGAGATCAACGATGTCCCATTAACCTCTTAGCTACACAGGAAATTTACGCTAAGGGAAATATGGCGACTATCGCTGCAACCATACCTATCAACATCTCCCGAACCCCTAGCGTCGTGGAGAATGTCTTCGTCGGAGTGGATTTCTCCCCCGAAGAGATTCAGATTTACACGGATCTTTTCAAAGAATTCCGCGACGTTTTTGCCTGGTCTTATGAGGAAATGCCAGGAATCGATCTGAAAATAGTTGAACATGAGATCACTACGTATCCTGATGCTAAGCCTGTTCGACAAAAACTTCATCCAGTTAATCCTAGGAAAGCAACAACCATCAAAGCTGAGGTTGAGAAATTTCTTAAGGCAGGGTTCATATACCCTATTCACTTGACTCAATGGGTGTCAAATCCCGTGCCAGTCGATAAAAAACAAGGCACGATTCGTGTATGTACTGATTTCCATGATTTGAACAAGGCATGTCCAAAATATAATTATCCAACCCCATTCATTGACCAGATCATTGATGAATGTGCCGGTTGTGAAACCTTTTCGTTCATGGATGGCTTCTTAGGCTATAATCAAATCCAAATCAAACCTGAGGACCAACATAAAATGAAATTCATTTGTCCGTGGGGTATGTTCGCTTATCGTAAGATGCCTTTTGGTCTCAAAAATGCCGGAGCCACTTTCCAGCGGGCCATGTCTTTTGTGTTTCATGATCTCAAACATATAGTCGAGGCATACCTAGATGATTTAGCATCACGCTCTCACAAGCGAAAGGATCATCCTATGCACCTCCGACTAATCTTCGAACGCTGTCACCACTTCAGGATTCGCTTGAATCCCAACAAGTGTAGATTTTGCATCATGTCAGGACGTTTGTTAGGTTTCATCGTCTCAACAACAGGGATCATGGTGGATCCTCTTAAGGTGGAGGCAATAGTCCAGTTTCCCCCCCCACGCACAATCTTACAACTTCAGAGTCTTCAAGGCAAGGCGAACTTCTTATGACGCTTCATCACCAACTATGCCAAAATCACAAAGGGATTTATGCATTTACTGAAGAAATATGTTCCCTTTTTCTGGGACGAAGCAGCACAACGCTCTTTCGACACATTGAAACACACCCTCACTATCGCACCTCTGCTACGACCACCGAATTATAACAAGGATTTCCTATTATATCTGGCTGCCGCAGAGTCAACCATAGGCATAGTTTTAGTTCAGGAAGATGATTCTTTTTATGAATACGTGATCTATTACCTGAGCCGAGGGCTCGTAGGACCAGAACTCAATTATACCCATCTCGAAAAACTTGCGTTGGCAGCAGTTCATGCTGTTCAACGGTTCCGTCACTATATTCTGTTTCGAAAGACCACCGTCGTAGCTGTCGTGAATCCATTTCAGTACATGTTGACATGATGAGTTATCGGTGGAAAAATCAGTAGATGGATGGTCATGCTCCAAGAATTTGACTTAGACTTCATTTCAACAAAGTCCAAGAAGTCATTGGTCTTCGCAGAACTTATTTCAGAACTTCTGGTTGAGTCAGGTGACATTGTGCCTGAGGAATCGCCTATCCAGGGGGATATGTTTTTGATTGAATTGTCCGACCCCTGGTACGGAGATATACTGATCTATCTCCAGACTTTGAAGTGCCCCACCTCTACTTCTCGTGATGAGCGTCGACAGATACGCCATCAGGCCAAGAACTATCTCATACTCAATGATATGTTGTATCGGAGAGGTGTAGACTGTATCTTGCGTCTATGTCTCACTCATGAGGAGGCCGTCATAGTGCTCAACGAGTGTCATACAGGAGTTTGTGGCGGTCATTTATTTGGGTTGGCAACAACCCAAAATATTTTACGAGCAGGTTACTTCTGGCCCACACTTATTAAAGATTGTATCGAGTCGGTCAAGAAGTGCCATCCGTGCCAAATCTTCTCATGGAAGATGAGGGCACATCCAACTCCCATGTTTCTTGTTATCACCGTCGGTCCCTTCACTAAGTGGGGGATTGATTACACTACTTGTAACCCCCCATCAGCCAGGGGGCACCGCTATATCATTGTGGCTTTCGACTACTTCACTAAGTGGGTCGAAGCTATGCCGATGTTCAAAGATGATGGAGAGACTGCAACTCTCTTCTTATTTAACCAAATTATAGCACGGTTCGGCGTCTCGAGAGAGATTTTCACTGACCATGGCAGTCACTTTCAGAACACAATGATGTCCGAGTTAACATCAAATCTTGGGTTACGGCAAGAACATTCCTCACCTTACTATCCCCAAGCCAATGGGCAGGTGGAAGCTGTTAACAAAACTCTTAAGACAATGCTACAGCGAACCATCAACTCGGCCAAATCCAACTGGCATTTGATGTTATACTTGACATTATGGGCTTACCGAACATCAGTTAAGACTGCAACTGATTTCTCACCTTTCCAACTCGTTTATGGGTTGGAGGCAGTCTTGCCCATCGAATGTCAAATTCCATCTCTGAAATTGGCAGTACAGTTATTGCCAGACACTTCTCCACTTGAAGAACGGTTAATACACCTTGAGCAGCTTGATGAACAGTGTCGCGATGCAGCCCTGTCCACCGAGGCTCATAAGCATAAGGTCAAGTGTCAATATGATAGGTCTGTGTGTCCTCGGGTTTTTTCTGAGGGCGACCTTGTCCTGGTTTACGACCAGGATAAGGACCCCCTGGGGGCAGGAAAGTTTAAACCCATGTGGTTCAGACCCTTCATTGTTAAGGAGGTTTTAAAGAAGGGCGCTTATCGTTTGGTCGATTTTGAAGGGAATGATTTGGCGGAGCCTAGGAATGGGCTCTACCTCAAGAAGTATTACTCATAGAACGGTCACTATGGGTAACTTTTTGTAACATATGTATAGTCTTTGTGCTATTACTTTTTTACATTTCTTTTGAAAAACGTTTCATGGACATGTCATTAATGTTATCTTTCATCACTATGGCAGATGTCAAGTGAGTCTGAAGTGTTCATTGGGTATGCAAACGGTGCTAGTCGACACACGCGGAGGCTTGCCTCCGCAGCTTGGGTAATCTTTACACCACAGGGTCAGTTGTTATCTTCCGAAGGGATATGCTTAGGTGACACCACAAACAATGTTGCTGAGTATAGTGCAGTTATTGAGTTGCTTCGTGACGCTTTGTCATTGGGTATCTCTCGTCTCTGGGTCTATCTAGATGCTCAAATGGTTGTGTCGTAGCTAAACAGAATATACCGGGTGCATGACCCAACTTTACACTGACGATTCCTTAGGGTACGTCTCTTGGAATGAAACTTTGATTATATTACATATTTTCATGTTCCTAGATGTCTAAATCAAATCACAGATACTCTAGCTAATCACATTTTAGATTGGCATCTTGCTCACACATAAAAAGATCATGATCATACACATGTAAATACATTTTTGCACACATAATCCATAAAGACACAGAAAATAAATAAAAACAATATATAAACATCCGAAAATCCTCAGAGTACATAGATGGGTGCAAGCGCCTCAAAAAGTGGGAACCATAATGAGTCACTGGGCTTATGCGCTCAAAAAATATATACATATCGGTTCTCATGGCACATAAAAGTATACAAGTCTGTTCAGGGCCTATGGGCCCTGTTATACTCAAATACAACCTGACCCAAACGCCTAAACAATCGGACCCATGTCCGAGGTACCCCCACAATATGAGTCTGTAAGGAGGGCGGAAAGTCCCCTATCTCTGCCATGGGAACTGTGTGAGTGAGAGCAGTGAAGTTCTGCTCAATCCACCTAAGAACCCTCTCGGCCTCTCCTACTGGGAGGTTCCCTGCCACTGCTGCTCCCCCGACGACGGAAGCTGCAGCCTCTGGCCGTGGGCAGTGCCTGTTCCGTGCATAATCGGCAGGTCGCACGGGTCCCACATCTGCACGCAATACAATGATCACCCATCAAAAACTCTGTTATACAAAAACATGATATATATATCAAAAAGACATAAAAATTACATATGCAAACAAAAAAACTAGATAGGTGGAGACTTACCCATCTCCCCTCGCTCCTCACCAGGAGGCACTGGTATCGCTGGATCTCTGGAAAAATCGAACCCTGCATATGGGTAATCCTCAATCGCTGGGATCTGCCATGACAGCCAGGCAAAAAAGTCATCATTGAAGGCCTCTGTGGTCCTCCCACCACCCTGTCGTGGCAACAAAGCTGCCCATCTGTACACTGCGGGGAAAGTAGCCAGATGTCCTCGTACTGTCAGCCGAGGACTGAAACATGGAACTCTCTCAAAGAAAAATGAACATAGGATGGTCCCAAATCCGAAGTTCCTATGTGTCCACTGTCTGCAAGCTGTCAACTGACCTGTCATGCTTGCTAGCAGTGTAGTACTCCAGTCAAAAATTTGTGCATTCATGCACTGAATGGCACAGTTCAACTGTGCACGTGAAGCCTGATGCACGGCAGTGGTGCCGATAATCCGCCCAATGAGCGATAAGATAGTCTGAAGGGAGAGGCTGGTGATACTACTAACAGGTATCGAGGAAGTCCTCTGATTGGTCCCAGCCATGCAATATTCTTCTATCAACTTCGAGACTTTGCTCGGCCCCGCAGGAAAATTCTGAAAGTTGACGGGTTCCCCTCTCCTCGAGAGGCCTGTCAGAAAGTAAATATCCTTGGTGGTGGGCACTAAGAATTGCCCCTCTATCATAAAGGCCTCTGCATATGGGTGCCAATAATCAACCAAGGCATTTAGTAGCCTGGGTTGAGCGCGCATAAATGGACACAATTTTTTTTTTACCAAGCCACACTGCGTCAGTACGGCCATAACATTCGGATCTACAGCCACTGCCTCATTGGCAGCCTCATGCTCCCTCTCTCTCCACTAAACATACATCCTGCCAAACACACAAAAACAAAAAAAAGGGGGG
>ML792092.1:138834-171737 GCA_009831015.1 Picea engelmannii | reverse complement strand
CCAAGTGTCCACCACCAAGCAAATGAGTAGATCTCAAGGCTAGAGCGCACCATCTAGGGTTTGCACAATAGATCTAGGGTGTAAAAAAAAGGAAAAAAAGGTTGGGATAAATCCAAGGGTGTGTAGGAGGCATGGGATCTGTGCCAAGGTAGGTGAGGAGTCACAAATATTTTTTTAAGAATTATTTTTTGGATTTTCTAGAAGAGGGAGGGCGCAACTCCTCTTGGAGGGCACACCTCTTGGGATGAGGTAAAGGAATAGAGGGTGAAAGATGAGTGTGGTGAGGTTTGGGTCACACAAAGCACATGAGGGAGGCCACGGGATCCGTTCTAGTGAAGGGGAAGAGCCTCCAACAAATAAAAATGATTTTTCATTTGAGATCTACAAAGGAGGGACATAAATTCCTTGGAAGGCTCTCCACAAGGGGGTAAAACAAGAAAATGAAAGGAATTAGTGAGATGGAGGGAGTGGGGTCACCTCAAGGGGTGATGTGGATGTTAAATGGAGGTAAATCACAAGAGAGGGGGCCCCATCCAAGTCAAAAAGTCTTCCACCAAGGAAAAACGTCAATCCCCCTAGGGGGGCGTAACTTTTTGATGAGGAGAAGGGGTAAAGGTTAGGAAGAGGTTGAAAAAGGTTGGGAGGGTCGTGTTATGCTAAGAGGGTCTCTCTCTAACCATTATTTCACATTTTCACATCCTCTAACTCATTATTACAACTTTTACATTTTGCCATGTTTGGACTTTAGTAATTAAAATTGCTGTTTTAGATTGACTGACACTCTGAGTGGACAAACCCATGGCTAAATTTGTCCGACTGAGCTGAAACTTGGTCCATGTATGTGGGGGGTGATATTAAATTTATTTTGAACACAAATACCCCTATCAAAAGTCCAAGGATATAGTTTTTTCAATTATTGCTAAAAAATAATTAATTAATTAAATAATTAAACCTCAAAACTTAGGAAAATTTAATTAAAATTTAATTAATTAAAAAAAACTGACTTAGACTCGACGGAATTCCGCGAAACTTTCTAAGATGTCTTGCATGGTCATTTACAATGATTTCCTATAATAGTTACCAAAACATAAGCCCACTATAACGTCGTTCACCACTTTGGAGGAATTATTGCAAGTGTGAGGGAAAAACTCAAGGGAAATCAATAAGGCTGAAAAGCCCAATTGACAACCTGAGGATAAAAAACCCTTGGTGAAAGGAACTCTCCCATTGAACCGATCCGAAGGTAACTGACCTAGACATGACTCATGCATAACTATTACATTATTAACCCACGTAGGGGTGCGGAAATTCCAATTACAAAAATAAGTGCTGGGGCCAAACATGCCCTGTAGAACCAAAGTCCTTGACAAATGAGCATCTAGTGATGCATCTCTTCATGGCACATGGAGTTGACCACCTGTGTTGGAGAGTCGGTCAAAATTTGGCTCCACATGGGGACGTGTGTTCGATCTTCTCACATAAGACGGAGAGCATACGAAAATCCAGCACCTACAACAGAGTGCTCACCAATAACCAACATAAGAATACAAATATACATGATTAATTAAATGAATGATATATACAACATTTACAAAATGAAATAACTAAAGTACAACATCATTAATTTACAACAAATGAAATCTATGGTACCGAAAAAAAGTTCTAAGTACATATTGACATAATAAATTGAAATAATACAAAATTAAAATACAAGGAAGGGTTAGAGATACACTACAACCACCCATGCAATGGATGAAATGATGCCACAGGTGTCTAAAACATCCTTGTCCAGGATGAATCACAAAATACCCCTTTCCAATTTTTATCAACTTGGAACTTTTTGAGAGGAAGAACCAACCAACAATCATGATTCTTCTTCCCTTCAACCAAACACTGGAATATGACAAGCCGTGTAAACTTTGAATACTTTGCTGCTCATGACTGTCAAGGTGGGAGGCCAACCAATACTCATAATGATATGACATTGTTAAACTGAAGTTGCCTTCCATTTCCACATAATTCTGCATTAACTCATCTTCTGGTTGAGAAGTCGAAAAAGAACATACCACAGGAACCATCATATTGTTTTCCTCAAGATTTTCAAAGTTAACCTTCAAAAAGATTGGTTCCTCGGGAGGAGGGTGGGGACTTGAATCATCTAGATATTCAACATTTTCAAACTCAAGTTCCTTTGTTTCCTGAAAATGAAAGTTTGTCTCACCCATGAATTCATCCAGAATTTCCCCTTGAACTTCCTCATCTTTTTCACTATCAAGCTCAAGTTCAAGGGGGTCCGAATATTCAATATATGTTTCATCTTCTGCTAGGCGAGCCTCCATGATATCTAGTTGCAAGTTCATAGCTTCAAACTGTTTGGCATGGGCCAATTGCATGGCCTTAAGTTGTTTAGTATGGGCATAATGCATGTTCAAAATTATTTCCTTAAGCTCCTTAATGAGATCTGGTGGAGTATCTTCTTCCATGTCTGAACTGATTGTGTCCATATCTGGGAGGTTCTTTCCCCTCCATCTTTCCATAAAGTCATCATCGGATTCATGTGGAAACATGCTAACTTCATCCAAAAACCTTTTCAAGTTGAAGGATGCAGAGAACAAGCCATGAGTTCCTTCTCAAAGAAAAATTTGTCAATTTATTTTAAAGTGGAGTCGCCAGATGACCAAGTTTATTTCAGACAAACAAGAGCATCAAACAAAGCAAAAACAAGAAGGAAAACAAAAGTTAATTTATTAAGTTTGGAACAAGAATTGGACATTAATGAGTGATTCTTCCCCAAGAATTTCAAGCAACCAACAAGGATTTCTCTTTGCAGTATACTTGACAGATTTGTTCAATGGAGTTTCCACTTGGAAAAGAATCACACAAAGCTAACCAATCACAGGTTCAAAGAAATTTTAGTTCTTAAAAAAAATTAAGTCATTTTGACCAAGGATAAATGACTTATCCCCGACAACGATGCCAAAGATGTTGCCATCCTTATACACACTTGCAGACGTGAGCTAAGTCAGGCTCACTTAGTGTGTCCTTGGAGGCACAATGCCTAGATTCACAACCCACGTTGTCAATTTGACCGGAACCTCTTCCGTCCAGGCTTACTCCTAGGGAAGCCAAAGGGGGTAGACCCTAGTTACTAAATGAATTAATTTAAGTTCTAGGAGTTAGTTTTAATTTCTTAAGGTTAGAGGGGATCTATCCTATGATGCACAAGAAATAATGCAAGATGCAAGGGTTAGTATGTAAGTCAAGCCTTTTCCTAGGGCAACTAAGACTAGTGCCTAAATATTGGGCAAGGGGTCAACTAAGTTTAAGGGTTGTTCATTACAAGTAGATTACAAGTTACTTACAAGATTACAAAAGAATAAATTGAACCAAAGAATATTAGATACACTTATTCACAAAAATTGCTAAAATACAAATAATACAAGAGCAAGCTAACCACATCTTTCTTTATGTGTGAAGGATACCAAAGATTAAAGCATCAACATCAACAATTCATCACAATTATGAGATCATCATCAATATATCAAAATAATCAACACATTCAAGAAGATTTAGAAGATTTAAGCACAAATGTTATTAAGATTGATGAAGATCAGCCACACCCTTGATTACTTAATCCATAATGTATTTATTAGTTTAGGACCAAGGTTAAGTTATTAATATTTCTTAAGATTTATAGAATTTTATTAAGCTTTCACCAAAGCCTCCTCCTCCTATTGCCAAACAACTGCCGGATGCTCAATAAGTGTTGCCACCCTAGCTTCACAGGTCAGCCCAAAACAAGAGTACTTCCCGGAGAGGACACATCCTGTGTGCCGTGAGACAGTCCCCTACCTACACCCTTTGTTGTTTTCCTCAAGCCCCGTTTTAGATGGTGAAGATGGTGGTATAAGGTACCCTAAATAGTCTATTAAGTATATATATGGATTAGGTATAATTTTAGGTGATTATTAGAGTGTTTTGAAGATTTTAGGACACTTTTAAAGTATGATTTAATGATATGGCCGAAACTATTATGAGCTTAAAAATGTGTTACTTCAAGCTTATACAATTAAGAGTGTGAACACATGTAAAACAAATAAAGATGGATGAAAGAGATTTAAGTTATCACATTCACATATAAGCTTGCTATGAAAGAAAAACCACATTGGAAGGGACAACTTGCCTTCAAGATATGGAAAGAAGATTTAATGTGTGTTTGCCTACTCAACCATTAAACAACATTCAAGCCTAAGAAAGTGGCTTCCAATAGATATATGCAATAGAGAAATAAACCATTCACTTATTTAAGCACTTAGAGATTTAAGCATTTAAGATCTAAACATGTGCATGAAGAAAAGAAGACTTGAAATCTAACTAAGCAAGTGAATGATCTAGTTAGGTTACTTATTATGTTGCCCAATAGGCTTAAGACAATGATTATGTGTTTGAACTAAAACAAAAACAATTATAGCATTAGCCCATAGATCATTAATCACATCATCAACCACTTAACCTTACCTATTGGGGTATTCCTCTCCCAACTAGGTAGGAAATTAATTAGGTTTGCTTAGTTTGGTTAAGTTCTTTTAAGAGTTCATAAATTAGGGTAAACGAGTAAAGAGAGAGAGAGAGACTAAGAAGTAAACTATCAAACCAAGCAAGCAACCAAGAGACAACCTCTACCCCACGTCCTAGGTTGAGGAGGTGCCCTTCACCTTCTAAACCTCACGTCCTAGCTAAAAAGGAAGCAAGCAAACTATGAAATGAAACCCTAGGCTAGATCTAACTACCCCAATGGCCCAGAAATGGAAGAGGGCTGTATCACTTCTTCCCCTAAAGTGTGAGCTACTAACAAGCAAGAAGAAGAGGCAAAATGTACCAAAATGATGAAAAATGAAGAGTAGGGATGAGAGATAGCTACCAAACCCCTTGGAGGGCCTTTTAGTGTTGTGTGGATGTCTTTTGGGCAGCCAAGAGTCCTCTCAACAAGATCTGAAACCTGCAAAACCAACAAGCTATGCTTGCTAGAAGAGCTACACACAACCAAGAAAAATGAAAGAAAACCCTTGATTTTAGGGCAAGAACTTTCCGCAAGAAAAATAGAGTATGTATGTGTAGAAATGACCTATCTAAACATGTTATGGTAGCTGAAAACGAATGTGAATGAACAACAATATAGATGAAGAGTAAAGGGTTAAAGAAGTGGGGTGTATTAGTGCCTCAAGAGACCCTTCTCCTTGAAGGAGTTCCCAATGAAACCCTTGAAGTACAAAACTATAAGAATCAAAAGATGATGTGCATACAAAAGATAATATGTTGAACATGTAAATAAGATGACACTTCAATCCTATCTAACACATCAAGATAAATAAATCCACAAGAACATGCATTGATAGATCTACTTAGATAACACTTTACCTAAGATCAAATGTTGCATTCACCCAAAGAAATCGATACAATATTACCTCACAAGCATAAGAATATCAAGAACATGCATTTCTCCTCTAGTTATCCTCCAACGTTTCTCCTTTATTATTACTCAAGAAAATAGATCTTGGAGAGAGAATACTCCAAAACCCTAAGAGCATAGAATGGAAAATGGAATAATGGAGAGAGAGAGAGAATGAAAATCAAGTAGCATAACAATAGCTCAAGATATGGTGAGTTGGGAGTGAAAAATGAGATCCATTTATTCTTGGAGAGGCAAACCTACCTCTCTTGGATCTAAGCCAAGTGTCCACCACCAAGCAAATGAGTAGATCTCAATGTTAGGGCGCACCATCTAGGGTTTGGACAATAGATCTAGGGTGTAAAAAAAAAGGAAAAAAGTTTGGGATAAATCCAAGGGTGTGTAGGAGGCATGGGATCCATGCCAAGGTAGGTGAGGAGTCACAAATAATGTTTTAAAAATTATTTTTTGAAGTTTCTAGAAGAGGGAGGGCACAACTCCTCTTGGAGGGCGCACCTCTTGGGATGAGGTAAATAAATAGAGGGTGAAAGATGACTATGGTGAGGTTTGGATCACAAAAATCACATGAGGGAGGCCGTGGGATCCATGCTAGGGAAGGGGAAGAGCCTCCAACAAACAAAAATGATTTTTCATTGGAGATCTACAAAGGAGGGGCGTAACTCCCATGGAAGGCGCTCGACAAGGGGGAAAAACAAGAAAAGTAAAGGAATTAGTGAGGTGGATGGAGTGGGGTCACCTCAAGGGGTGATGTGGATGTTAAATGGAGGTAAAGCACAAGAGAGGGGGCCCCATCCAAGTCACAAAGTCTTCCACCAAGGAAAAACGTCAATCCCCTTAGGGGGGCGTAACTTTTTGATGAAGAGAAGGGGTAAGTTTTAGGAAGAGGTTGAAAAAGATTGGGAGGGTCATGTTATGCTTAGGGGGTCTCTCTCTAACCATAATTTCACATTTTCACATCCTCTAACTCATTATTACAACTTTTACATTTTTCCATGTTTGGACTTTAACAATTAAAATTGCTGTTTTAGACTGACTGACACTCCGGGTGGACAAACCCATGGCTAAAGTTGTTCGACTGAGCTGAAAATTGGTCCATGGATGTGGGGGGTGCTATTCCATTTCATTTGAGAACAAATACCCTGATCAAAAGTCCAAGGACCTAGTTTTTACAATTATTGCTCAAAAATAATTAAACCTCCAAACTTAGGAAAATTTAATTAAAAATTAATTAATTAAAAAAAACTGACTTAGACTCGACGAAATTCCGTGAAACTTTCTAAGATGTCTTGCATGGTCATTTAAAATTATATCCTATAATAGTTACCAAAACATAAGCCCACTAGAATGTCGTTCACCACTTTGGAGGAATTATTGCAAGTGTGAGGGAAAAACTCAAGGGAAATCAATAACGCTGAAAAGCCCAATTGACAACTCGGGGATAAAATACCCTCAGTGAAAGGAACTCTCCCAGTGAACTGATCCAAAGGTAACTGACCTAGACATGACTCATGCAAACCTATTAAATTATTAACCCACACAAGGGTGTGGAAATTCCAATTACAAAAATAAGTGTTGGGGCCAAACATGCCCTGTAGAACCAAAGTTTTCGACAAATGAGCATTTGGTGATGCATATATTCATGGCACATGGAGTTGACCACCTATGCTGGAGAGGCGGTCAATAGGGCCCAAGTAGGCGAAGTGAGATTCTATGTCCAATGGCTAGCACTGTCATTGTAACTAATGTGGTAGGCCGATGGAGGATGCATCTATCAATCGAACGGATGCTAGATCAGAAATGAGGAGTGGAGGCGAAAAATAAGACTAAAAACTCTACAAATGTGTACAAAGAAAAATCCTAGTGTAGAATGTGTACGCAGGCGTAAAAATTCTTTAAGTACATCCTATTGATGGGTTTTTTGAGAGGATATCCTTTTGGAGAGGCCAGGATGTATGCACCTTTAGTGAGGCAGTGTGTGAAAATGTAGGGTCCATGCCATAATGATTTGAATTTCCCATGAACGAGAGTATCATGGGCGATATCATAAGCTAGAGTGAGATCTCCTTTGTTAAATGAACGAAGGTTGACATAGCGGTCAAAGGTGGCTTTGGACCATTTTTTCAGCTGCCCCGTTGTTTTATAATGAAGACCGACGATATTCATCCAATGACTCTAAGGTCAGAAAGCGCTGCTCCATTGGAGAAGTCTCAAGTAATAGCTTGATCGCGATGAGTAACGTGGGAATTTCGCACTCAATATGGAGGGTGGATTCGATCCCCTGAACGAGGTGGAACAATGTAAAACCAGTGGCAGTTTTGACTGTCGTGCGATAAGCCCATAATGATGAAAACAACATATGATGCCAATTGGTCTTATGTTTGTTGACGTTACGTTGTAGCATGGTTTTGAGGACTTTGTTGACAGCCTCAACTTGTCTGTTGGACTAAGGGTAGTATGGGGAGGAAAACTCATGGGAGAAGCCTAATTTTGAGGAGAGTTCTACAAAGTTCTCATTCTCAGCCCCTTATGTAAATGGGGCATAGAATGCATGACTTGCAATCCTCCATCTAGTAATGGACACAAGTACATCGGTGTGGCAGTAGATTACTTTACCAAATGGGTCAAATCCATGCGTACCTTCAACAATACCGCTGACACATAAACACATTTTTTCTTCAACCACGTCATTACCCATTTTGAAATTCCACTATAGTTAGTATCCAATCGTGGTAAACATGTTTATCACGATCAGATACTAACTGGAGTGGAATTTCAAAACGGGTAATGACATGGTTGAAGAAAAAATGCACTGCCGTGTCAGTGGTATTGTTGAAGGTATGCATGAATTTGACCCATTTGGTAAAGTAATCTACTGCCACGCCGATGTACTTGTTTCCATTACTAGATGGAGGATTGCAAGTTGTGAAGTCTATGCCCCATTTACAAAAGGGGATGATGGTGATGACTGGATGTATAAGAGCGGGTGGCACTTGTTCTTTGTTTTGAAAGAGTTGGCATTTGTTGCATCGCTTGACATCATGGATGCAGTCATGAAACAACGTGGGCCAAAAGCAGCCTTCTCGAATGATTTTTTGGGCAATGGACATACCTGAGAGGTGGCCACCTCAAGCACCATTATGGTAATCATTCAAGACTATGTCGGCTTCGTCGATGGTCAGACATCGACAAGAATGGTGTCGACCCCACGTTAGTACAAGATGTCACCGATGAGGAGGTACCGAGGGGCCTGATGGCAAATGCGTCAATGATCATCTCAAGAGAGATGAGACCCAAACTTATGTGTCTGAAGATAGACGAGACGGTCGCCATACTAGGGGTCATCCGAGGGGATGAAGAAGAGGTGTTCGTCGAGAAAACAGGTATAGACGGGTGAATCTTTAGCATCTGAGGGAAACGTCGTAATGAGTTCGGTGAGAACATGTGATTTCTTTCTTTTGGGATTTGATAACTTTAGGTCATATTCCTGAAGGAGGACGGTCCATCGGAAAAATTTTCCATTAATATGTCATCGACTGAGCAAGTACTTCATAGGTTTAGAATATTCTATGACTTTGGTAGTACGAAGCATGATATAATGACGCATTTTTTGAACTGCGAGGACAACTGCGAGGGCTAGTTTCTCATCATGATTGTATTTCAGGGGTGGTCCTAAAATATTTTTACTGATGTAGTAAATGACATGTTCCTGCCCATCATCCCCTATTTGGACGAGGGATCCTTCTACAGAGACGGCTAAGGATGATAAGTAGAGGATGTAATCATGATCATAGTCTAGAGGACTAATCAAAGGGGCGTTGGATAGGGCCAATTTTAAATCATCAAAAGAGGTTTGAGGATGTTCATCCCATCGAAATGGTATATCATGATGCAGTAGGTGGAGGAAACCATTTGTATGGGTGGTGTAATCCGGGACAAAGTGACGTAAAAAACTAGCTTTTCCCTGTAGACTCTGCAGTTGGCATAAATTATGAGGTGGTGGAATTTCTATGATAGCTTGGACCTTGAGGGGGTCGATCATGATTCCGTGTTGGGAGACAATGAACCCAAGAAGGCATCCGACGGTGATGCAAAATACACTTGAGGGGGTTCAAGTGGATATTGTACTGGCGACATCGTTGAAAAACGATGCGTAAGTCGTCTAAATGCTGAGTTCGTTTCTTGGATCAAGTCGTGAGGTTGTCCAAGTAAGTGAGAATGATGTGAGAAAGATCATGGAAAACATAAGTCATGGCCCATTGAAACATAGTACCTGCATATTTTAGTCCAAAAGGCATGACACGATAAGAAAAAGTACCCCATGGAGTAGTAAAAGCAATTTTATATTGATCTACTGGATGGATTTGGATTTGATTGTAGCCAGAGAACCCATCCATTGAGGACAATGCCTTGTTGCCAGCACAATCATCGATAATTTGGTCGATGAAAGGGGCTGGAAAATTGTCTTTGGGAATGGCATGGTTGAGAATGTGAAATTCGGTGCAGACGTGAATAATGCCCTATTTTTTGTTAACGGGGACTTTGGAAACCCATGAGTTATACACAATAGGGTAAATGAACCCAACAACACGTAACTTTTTGATTCGGCTTTGGTAGCTGCAACTTTGGAAGGGTGAAGTGGGCATTGCTTTTGACG
The DNA here is from genome assembly GCA_009831015.1 of Picea engelmannii. Classification (NCBI taxonomy): domain Eukaryota; kingdom Viridiplantae; phylum Streptophyta; class Pinopsida; order Pinales; family Pinaceae; genus Picea; species Picea engelmannii. The sequence continues at coordinate 161,613 of ML792092.1, read as the reverse complement.
GACTGGGGCAACATCTGGCCATGTTTCGATACGATGTTTGACTATAGAAAGATCAAGTGTGGGCATCTTCATATATGACCAAACAAAAATATCCCGGTATTCCTGAAAGAGAGATTTGTAAGCTGTAAGTTCCTCAGGGGAGCATGCAACACCAATGGTGATTTCTTCTACGATTCTTGGTTTGATGGAAATGTCCATTTTGACAAGGGGGAGATATTGGCCATGTTTACTTCCTCGAAATCATCTGGGGTAGGGATATGGTTGTTGAACTAGTCTATATTCCCTGAAGGAATAAAATCCTTGGTTTCGATTTCACATACAGAGGTTTGGATAGGAGGTGTTATCCCCGCTTTTTAGGGATAACTAGGAGATCATGTATCGAGGCCCACATGTCCTAGACATGGAGTACCGAGAGAAGGATTGACCTGAGCATGGTCCTGGAGGGCCCATCCTTTTCTTCTTCCATCAGCTTTGTCTTGTCAGTAGCAGCAACATCCATCACCATCGGCTTGGTCTTGTATCAAAAGAGGTTCTTGCTCCATGAGGTAATTGGTCCAGGTATCATGGTATGTGTCACTTTTGATCATTAAAAAATTTAAATATATGCATCTGATTCCTTTTATCTCTAACAATTGCTTGGATCTTACATTTTCCCACTTGACCATGCTTGGGGGAATTGACAGGGTGCCCTAGAAAGCCTGTGCCTGTAGGTTTTGGTTTACCATTGGGGAATTTCTGAAAAGCCATCATCTGCTCCCATCATAGCACCACTGTTTCATCTTATCTCCCGCTCATTCATCCCATTCCCCTTGTCCGGGCATTGGGTTGACCTTTTTGCAGGGTTTCATCTTATCTTGTGGGAAGAAGGGGCTAAAGGCCCAAAAGGTAAAAGCAGCTGGTAAAAGACAAAATCCTAGAAATGAAACCTTGAGATGCTTCACCCAGGGATCTCCGAGAAGGTAGTAAAAAGCCTCTCAACAAGAAACAAGAGGGACCTGAAAGATAACAAAACAAGACCTAGTCAGAGGATAAGGGGTCTCATCATGAGCCAGCCTATTAGGTCCATGGATACCTAACAGTATGACATTGCCACCATTTGGTTACCATGCCAGGGCAGTGACCTTTGGTTGCATAGCCAAGGGAAAGGGGGTCTCATCACGAGCCAATCTTCTCATCTCTGTGAAAGTACTTTTGGGTAACACTGTCAGCTCTAGTCACCATGCCAAGGCAGTGTCCCATGGTTAGTTATTGAATGAAAAGAAAAAGAAGAAGAAAATCAAATAAAATAATAAAGCAAGAAAAATAATAAAGGCAAGAATGGGCTTGGAAAAAATGCATCCATGACAGGTACAGCTCGCCTTCTACAAAGGCATCCATAGGTAACACTTATGCACCCTTGGCCCTCATTGCACCTCATGTTTGGACATCCCTTAGCCACATCACCTCATTTACATGGCTTGGATGAGATCTTCCTGGAAAGTTTCCTTTTATTGTGGACACTAGCCCAATAGGATGCCTTGGCCTTTTCTCTAATCTTGTATTGTAGGTTTTTGTAATGTCTTGGAGCTATTGATGATGTATTAGGGGTTTTATGCATATGTTTAATAATATTGATGATGAAATGTGATTGACATTGCTATGATCCCTGTGACTGATGAGCCCATGGAGGGTGTAAMTTTTGATTTGCAGGACCATGCCYGATGGACAGGTACCATTTGGACCAGTACACATGGGGAGATGACCAGTTGGGACCTCCATGGGGCTGAAGAKCCCACCAGATGGATGCTAAGACCCCATCAGGGGGAAGAGATAGAATGGATATGGAYCAKGGCCTTTGCACCGGAGATGAAGAGGAMTTTCCATCARGGGCACTTTGGCTGAGYTGGACCTAGGGGGATTGACCCACTTGCAGTGGAACATTGGCTGCAGATGACCCAGGATGTCACCAGGAGGCTTATGATGTCATCATGAGCATATGGTAGATGGACAGGGTGGTTGGCACRTGTGGCAGTTTGGAAGAGCCCAAGGAGGGMTAACATTTTKCTTTTGGATGTTGCATTGGCCCTAGAAAGGGTTAAAGTCTCCCTCAGAGGGGCTTGACATATCACCTTTTGCTTGATTAGGGATTTTACTTAGCATTTAATGTAAAAACAATATGATTTTGACATTATGGCCTYGTTGACATTTTTATGACRTAAAAAKTAAAATAAGGTCATTGATACACTATATATTCAGGGTTTTGACTCTCATTTTGATCATAAATTTTCACTCACTCATAGTGAGGTCTGATTTTTAGCATCCTATTGGGGTTTTTGGCTGAACTAAGTGATGYGCACTTGCTGAAGGAAGAGATTTTTTTGGCATTTATGGTGTTTCTCTTGAAGGAAGGTGTTACAACTAGGGTTTGCATGGTTATTTCTTCATGAATTGTAAGTGTTTCTTCTGCAAAACTTCTTATTGAATGGTTGTAGTTTAAATTTCTTTGATATTTCTTATAAATTTGCTGAATCAAAACCCTAGGTGAAAATCACACAAGTAGGTCCTTGTCTCATGTCCCCTGATAGAGAAATCTTCAGCCATTGAAAGAGAGGAAGAGAGCCTAGCCATAGCTACACTCCTTGTTTTTCTTTCCCCTGTGCTAGCCACACCTTTTAAAGTCCAAGAGGAGGAAGACGTCCCAGGCCTAGGTTATCTACACTTAGGGCCATTTTTGCTTTAGGGTTTGATGAAAGAGCCTTGTTGTAGCAACACTCTCCCTCATTTAGCCCTCTTGTCTTGGTTTTGTGCTTCATATGAGCTAGTCGTTTGTTGGGAAGGAGGAGAGAGCACGAGGCCTTGCTTTTGAAACACCAGAGTGAGCCTCTCTCCCCTAGGGTTTTGTCTTTGAGGCCCTGCTTTAGCAACACCTTGAAACTTTTCCCTCCAATCCTTTGAAATCTCGTCTCCTTCAACCTGTGCATCCTTCACTTATTGACTCCATTCTACCCTAAGGCACTGATCTCTAGACCGCCAGTGTTGATGTAAGACTTTGATCCAAACAATCTCAAAACTTGAATTTAAAACCCTAACTGCACTAACCCTAACCTACTAACCCTAAGTTGTTGACGTCACTCTTGGTTATTTCATCTCAATTCAACAACTCTTTACTTTATGAGCAATTGAATGGTTGTTGAAGGCATTAATTGAGTTAAGAAGTGATTTGTTGTATTGAATGCTGTATCATTCTAGTATTTATTTTTGAAGTGACATTACTGCTATTGCTATTTCGTAAACATTGACTTCGTCAACATTTACTTTTAAACTTCTCATATTGAATACAATATAGTATTTAAAATACATGAAGTACTAATCAAAGATTGCACGTATCAGTTTCCTTATTGTTTTGTCTCAAGCAGGTGCTTTTATTTTCTTTGGTTATATCATATTATTGGTTGTTTAGCCAGGACTATCTGATTGGTGGTGATCTTTGAAAGGGGAATTTGTCCTTGTCCTTTTATCCTCTGCCCTTTTCAAAACCCCAGGTCATTGGGGACATCTCTCCTGGGCCTAGCCTCCCTAAAGAGAAAGAACCTACCCATTGAGGTGACATTGGGTGGGATAGGTTCCTGTTATGCTAGTTTGGCCTTCTACCTTATAGCCCTTACTCCTAGCTACAAACTGTGCGATAATAGGAGGGTAAGGCCTCTTGTGAGAGAAAAAGAACTCGGTGATGGAGTGCATTCCATGGGTAATCGAGGGTAGTGAGTTCCTCTAGGATATCTTCGTTGCAGTGGAAAATACGAGAATACATGGGATCCAGGGAGGTGACATGGGTGATTGTCAAAGTGTGATTGTCCACAAGTGGTGAAGACGTAGGGGGGATATCGAAACCATGGTGCAATGGCTCACTTGACATAAACCAAATGTCTTGATACTATGGGTGATAGACTATGGTGGGGGGAAATATTTCCTATGGGAAATGAACTAGAGAATTGGGAGGATTTGGGGGAATATCCTTAGACATTCTATCTATGAACCATGGAGGGGTGGGAAGTGACTTAGGTTTAGGGGAGGTGATGTTGACAATATCTAGAGAGGGATGAACCAGTGGTGAGGTGGTTAGATGTGGTTGGATAAGGGTTGAATGACGACCTCAGTATGCCAAAATCAAAGGACACCAATAGGTGAAATGAGAAAGTGAGTCACAGAGAGCGCAAGGGCATCTCATCCATTCGGGGACTGAGGTAGAGACATAATTAATTTTAGTGACATGAGTACCTAAAAGGGGTGGTAGAGAGGATCTTGTTGAAAGGTTTGGCGTACTATCGTTAGCGTTTGGAGAAACTAAGGTAGAGCTGGGAAATGATGAGTGTAGTGGCCATATTATGAACATATGGCACATGCAAATTTGATTTGCACCCCTTTACTGCCTATAGTGGAGGATGTTGTCGTAGTACTAGATGTGCATGTAGAAGCAATGAGCGATGTGGTTGCTCGAGGGAGTTGGATTAGATTGCGTAACCTCAAGAGAGAAGGACATCTATTAGTGGGGTGTCCCTCTCTTTTGCATAATGCGCAAGGAGGTTGAACTCAAGGAGGAAGTGGAGTTGTGGGTTCTTTCTTCTTTCATCTTCCCCCAGCCATGGAAGTGGTGCTAGAAATTGGGGGTGAGGGTGGTGTGGCAAGAGCCTGTACTAGAATCTGCATCAGGATTTCCTCTATCTGAGCATGGAGAGATAGTTGAGGAACCATCACAGGTGGGTGTAGATACCATACATGGATGGAAAGCACCATCTTGGGAAGGGTAAGCGTCGTGACTACTTGAAATGCTTGTACTCCCGGTGGGTGGTAAAAGAAGGGAATTTGAGTAATGGCTTGAGGAATTGTCTCCCAAACAGGGATTTTCCCCTGGGGGAGGGGGAAATTAGGGATAAGTGGTGTAGTAGGGTTCTCAGGGAATCCCTGAGGTAATATTTCTTCAACTAGTGGAACGTCAAGGTGTGGATAGGCCTCAGTGGGAGGAATGGTGTCTCTGATATCAGTTCCATTAGAAGATACAACACACACTTGTGTTGAAGGGTGTATGAGAGGTGGTGCTCCATGGTATGCCCATAGCAAGGATGGGTCCTTGAAAATTATGGGGCCCATGTCAATGAGTGAATAAGCATCAGAACTAGTTCAGACAAGAGGCAAGATGTTATCGATGTTGGTGGAATGGTTAGTCTCATAATGTGTGATTTGGTCGATGGTGACGATTTTCCCATTGTAGGGGAACATCATTTTTCGAAACACAGAATTCATAATGTAAATGTAGCTACGTCAAAACATGATATTATAATTATGTAGGGCATTGATAACCTTAATGTCGGCGAGGATGGTTTTTCCCCCAAGTCCGACGATGACATTTTGGAAGAGCCCTTCAGGGGAGAATGGTCGACCGTCATAGGCCCTCAAGGTGATGGTGGATGTTACTAGCTCAAGGGAGGGAAGTTTCTTCCATACATTTTTGGACATGATGCATGTGGATGTGCCTTCATCAATGATACACTAATGAACCACAATGTTCTGAATCTTGACTGGTATTTGGAAAGCTACCAGAGTGGGGAGATGTGGTTCTCCTAGTATCAGTAGGGTCGACTGACCCCGAGGCAGAAATTAAGGATTTTCGTTGAGTTGGACAGGTTTGGATAACCTCCAATATAGACATAGTTGCAGGAGACTGTGCCAAGTCATCGACCAGACTATAATTGTGTGCTACCCTAGCTTGAGGGTTATTGACATTCTGTCGTAATGGAATGTGAGGGATACAAATGGTAGGTTCAGTATTAGGGCGTGGAATCATCAAGGGTTGTCCGGTTGTAGCTGGAGCTACTTACAAAGTGGTGGGATTAGATTAAAGGGACATGCTGTATTGATGACCACGCATTTGCAGAAGAATTTATTCTTCGCTAGTGAGGAGGATATTGCAATCCATCAGATTACCAGGGTGGATGGGCCCTAGGTTTTGATACTGTCCCATCTGTGGTGGGGTAGGATGTACCTCTTGTTGGGTATTCATCACACCTTCATGTGGAATAGGGTTTTTCAACACAACCAGGGGTGGTTGTTGCAAATACTATTGTGGGAACTACTGAGGGGCAGTAGGTGCTGGAGGACGTGGCGTGTTCATGGATTCTTTCATCCTTTTGAATTCAACAATTTGGGGGAAATGGTGAGAATAATGTCCATACTCATCGAACAGGGCACAATGGAAGTTCGTCTTGAGATTTTTATTGTTGTTCTTCCCTTGGCATTTGTTGTTATTGTCCCCTTGGGGGTTCTGGTTACCCTGATTCTGGTTTCCCCCAACGGGTTGGTATTGTTGGGGGTTATTTCCACTTGGTCCCAGGTTATTATTGTTTTGGTTTTTTCATTTATTCTTGGAATTATTTGACTTATGGGAAGGATTTTCTGTATTCAACTGATCAAAAGTATGAAGTTGTTGAATGGGGGAGGGATGAACAAAGTTAACGTTGACATGTGGTTGTCCATGGGGAGGAGCAACCGGTTGTGGAGGACCAAGAACTGAGAAATACATATTGTTTTGTGGAAATGATCAATATGGCATATAGGAAGATGAAATGATTTCACTAGTGCCCAAGTTATATGTTGAGGTAGAAGGGGAACTTGAACTTGGTTGAGAGGTCAGGCACATCATGGGTGCTGGCAAGGGTCCACTCATGTGTGGAGGGGGAGCAACAGGATATGGTTGTTGGTAAGGGGGTGTAGGGTAATACGATGTCCCTCCATATAGTTGTGGATATTGAGGTGCACCATACATATGTGGTGGTTGGCTGTAAGGGTAGTGGTGTGTCATGGTACCAATCAAACCATCCACATCATGAGACATTCCAAGTTTGTCTTGGCCAAATGGTATGGGTCTAGGTGCATTAGGCAATACTATGTATAAGTAACCTAATTGAGAATAAATGAGGTCTAACTATTGGGCTTTGTTGATGGCTTCCTCTTTGGATTGGGGGAAGGTGGATGCTACATCTTTGGCAAGTATAGAGACAAGTGATTTTATAAACCAATCGAGACATTGTTCTTTGGTGGTTTCTGCTTTACATAAACTACGTCGCCAATGCCATTCGTGGATTTGGTTAGCAATATGCATAGATGAGGTTTATTTTTACTCGAAGAGAAGTTCTAAACCAGTGTCATGACGAACTAGTAGTTGGAAAAAGGACAAAAAGGCTTTGGCCAAGGATTCAAAAGTCACGTGGGACCTGATTTTTCATCCACATACCATTTGGCCGATGGACCAGTGAGTGTTCTTTGAAATAACATTAAGCGAATGGAGTCATCCATGAGGTTGTTTGAAGAGAACTATAAGTGTAAGGTCATAACATTGTTGGCGGGATCTTCCCCCGGTTTTCCTTCAAATTTTGGAATATTTGAAGGTAGTTTGGTAGGCATATTGGGCCATGTGGGGTCATGTAAAATAAGATCATTCATGAGTTTAGTCATATCAAGAATGTTGAAAGATTGCAAGTATGGCATGGGGGGATTTAGTGGAGGATTAGTTCCAGCCATGGTGTGAGCAGGTAGTGGACCTGACCCTTGAAAGGGATTTGGTGGGGTTGTACTTCTCCCTTGAGAAGAAGTTTTCCCCCTGCCTTCTTGTGAAGGAGAGATAGTGGATGGATTTCCTTGGGAATTGGACCCAAGAAAAGTGGAACCAAGTAAATATGATCCCAAAATAGTTTCACTCACAGGGGTGTGAGATGGTTGAGCTAGTGAGTCGAGAAGACTAGGAACTCCTCCTAGAATAGGAGGGATATTTTGCAAGTGTCTGGAATGACAAGGATTCTGTGGGTCCCCTATGATGTCCGACTAGCAAAGTGAATGTGTGAAAATGGTGATGAGAGAAATAATGAGAAAGAGGCTTATATAATTTGGACCTTCACAAGATAATATAACTCACAATTGCATGTAATCAAATGAACATCATACATAAATCAACTGTAAATAATAATACATGTGGGTAGGTGGATTTTGTCCGCATGGGGAAAAAAATAAAACAAATGCTGGTGTCCTAAAAAGACATATCATCCTTCCTCTCAAATAGGATTGGACCTTCCAAGAGAACTCAACAGTGGGGTCTGAATCCACTGGAAGAGGAACTAGTGAAGGATGAAACAATCAGTTATAATGAGGGGTAGACAATGGATATCCCAAAAGAGTTGGTGATATTTCCCAATAGACACACAAAATCTGATCAAGGCGCAATTGCATCCCACAATTGCCACCTATGTATATGTCCTAAATTTGGTCACTAGGTACCTTGGTCAAAGTGCGACATTTAGATTTTCAGCCTCAGAAATGGGTCACGGGCTGGATCCCTTCCAAGAGTTGGGTGACTCAAGGGGGGACACACAGAACAACTAGACCTCGACCTTCAACCCTTCACGAGTAGCTCCCCGCCTTATGGTCTAGGAAAACTTGACTTGGAGGATTTGAAAGTTCCCTATTTGTCAACCTCTAATGTTTTAAAAATGTGAGAACCAGATAACAAGGGGTTATTTGGATGTCTACCCCGAAGATCTTACCTAGACTAAAAAATTTCTTTTGGCACCTCCTGTGGAGGAAAACTTAGTGAGTTTTTAGAATTTTTTTAGATTTGGTGGGCTAAGATATTGGGGGTGTGAACCAATATCGTTTGAATTAAGTGGGTGTGGATAATTTCTTTAAGAAATAATGGGACGTTTTGGAATTACTTTGGAGAAGACCTACTTCAAACTCCACAATTCAAGATGGAAATTATGTGAGTGAGGAGTGAATTTGTGTGTGATTAAGTGAAAGAGTGTCCCAACTTTTAATAATTTAGGTGTGAATTTGCAACATGTGGACTTCCTGTGGTCCTTACAAATATTTGTTACCTATCTTACTAAGTGTCATTGGTACAACTTTACGGAATTTTAAAATTCCTAAAGAACTAGCATGTGGACATATGGGTCCTTAACAATCCTTTAAATTCCCTAATGTTATTTACACTAAGAAAAATTGAAAAAATATCCTAGATTGCAATTATGTGGGCATGTATGGGCCTGTTACTTTGATCTTTAAACTTCCCTAGTGATGTAGACTAAGAAAGAAATTTCAAGAAACTATTATAAGTTTGCAACATGTGGGCATGTATGGGCCCTTTACAACTTTAAGATGATTTCAAAAAAGAAACTAAGAGGAGCCCCAGGGGGGATTTTTCCTCTCCTAAATATTTTTGTTAAGGGATATGAAATGTCCCCTTAACCACCTTTTTGATTCTCAAGATCTCTCTATGGTGCGAGAGAAGAGAAAACTCAATGATCAAAGTTAATTTCTGGTCCCAATGTAAGTGTTTTATTTGTGATAGCAATAATATCAACTTAAATTTTATAAACCAAAGAAGCCATCCATGTGGACAACAAAGAAAAAGAGGAGAATATTTGGTTCTTTTTACCCCCTAAGTGCCTATGTTTAGCTAACCTTTCATATGGGAAAGGAGTCTAAGTGGAGTGCATGGGCATTGCAAATTGCATGAAAGCAAGAATTTGAAGGCTAGGGGCCTTCAAATCATCACAAAACCCTTACAATTTTGAAACTCTGGAAATGTGAGTGGGTTACAATTTTGATAGAGGTGCAGTGGGCACACCTTGCACAAAATGAAAAGAGAACAGAAGCCTTTTGGGAGAACAACGCACTGAATGCACGTCTGTGGGCTAGAATACCTGCACACTTTCTGATACGCATCAGGGGGAAACATTTTGAGTGAAATTCTCCTCCTCCAAATCTGAATTTGGCTTTTGATAGGTAAGGCTGGGTCGATTTTGGTACCTGCAAGACAAATGGATTAAAAAGAAGTGCTCTTAAGCCCAAATAGGCTGGAATTTGATACCTTTCCCTAGTATGGTCGCCAATCTGTTGTGCATGTTTCGTCGCTTGGGTGAGAAAAACAATGGCACTTGCATGCCTAGTTGGGTCTGCTAGACAAGACAAAGGTTATTGAGTGTATTAAACAAGCCAAACACATGAAATAAACAAGTAAACAAACTAAGACAACTAAATAAATAAAAACTAGAATGCATAAAAAAATTAGAACCATAAACAATCAACCAATGACCAAGATTATGCCACAAATGGATAACTATATTATTTGTAAAAACACCGTAGAGAAAAATGAGGACTTATAAGTCCCCTCATCCTCCTTGGGAGGGCTCTTGAGTTCCCTAATGGAGATCTCTTCTTACAATGGAACAAAAATGGAAAATGATGAAGAAAATCAATGCCTATTCCCTTAAGAGGTGAGTGGAATGGCCTATTGCAATGATGCTTGAATACTCCTAGGAGAAAAGAGCATTCTCAAGGGAGAATTGAGGAAACATAACAATACTATGAAGATCTTGGTTTCTTAGTGCACCCATGGCCTCCATTTATAACATTTCTTCAAGGAAAAATTCAACTGGTTCTTAGTGTGAACAAGGGGCCCTTTAGGGCACCCTTTGGTCCTTGATCAACCCCCCATTCAGATTTCACTCAGATTTGAAAGTCAAATCAAGTTGGGAGCTGGTCCATAAGTGGTTGGGGGGGTCAACAAGAATCATAAATGCATTCTTCATAGTAATGCACGTCTTTTCTCGTACATAGTCGCACATATCGCACATTGTGCACTCTGAGGGCTTTGTTGTCTCGCACACTGTGCGTGCGCTTCCTTTAGTGAGTTTGCACATGTAAATTTTTGCCCAATTGTATAGCTTTTTCCTCTTGAAATGTATTTTTGTGTTGCAGGTGAACTAATTGTTGTTAGCATTGCTGTATTTCTGTAACCATTTGTGTGCAATGATGCAGACAAAATTTCAGTGATAACACCCCCCCTAAGTCTTACAATGCCCTTTAAATAACTCAAAACTATCAATTCCAACTTTATAATTCACTCTTCAAAGTGTTGGTACGAATCCATATTGACAGTTTATAGCTCCCTTTCCCTCCAAAATCTCCAAAAAACTGAGTTCGCAGCGCAGTGCTGCAAACTGTCCTGAAACAACCAGTTTGCAGTGCCAATGGTTCCGGGCACTCCGAAATTTCTTGTAGTGGTATGTTTTACTTTTTCCAAACTTTCAACATCTAAAAACTCATACCAGGTGTCCATATATGCCGCAAAAATTCATTATCTTGATATATAACTGGAGGAAAAACACCAAAACTGCTAGTTATGGTTCAAAACTCACAGACATCACCAAAATGTTGTAAATGCATATAACAAAAACTTTGACCAAAAAATGATGCTGGTTTTTTGGAAGATCAATGTCTTTATCTTTTAGTTCTGGAGTTTCTTCTAGTAGAAACCTTGGCCATCATGTCTAGGTTTCTCTTTGCCAATTCTTCTTTGAAAGGTTGTAGCTCTGCCTTCAATTTCCTGATTTCATCTTGATGGGTTTTGTTTTTCCTGTAGAGATTCTTGAGCTTCCTATGAAGGGGAAAAAACATTTTAGCCAAGAAACTTACCTTATCAATGGTCTCATGATACATGCTCAACATCTCCTTAAGCTTATTCCTGGAACCCATGTCTTTCTTATTCAACTTATCATCTTCAACTCTTGCTTCCTTGAGCTGCCTCTTGAGCCTCTTAAAGGTGGGGTTGTTTTCATATTGAGGATTAGTGATGTTAAAAAAATCTATAGGCTTCTTAGAAGACTGATATTTTCCTTTTTTATGGGCTGAGGTCTCTCCTAAATCATCCTTCACAAGGACATGCTGCTTGGTTGCTTCTCTAGTAAAAGGCCTTCTAGGTTTAACCTTGTCTGCAGTAACGGGTGGGGAAAAACCAAGATTTTTTCCTTTCAAGCCTCTTGGTTTTCTTGAAGGAACCTCCATAGCGATATGATCTACCATTGGTGAATTTTCTCTATCTGGAGGATGTGAAGGAACTCCTTCTTCTGCTTCATTAGTATCTCTGACAACTTTATCACTCATAGTCACCCTTTTCTTCTTGCCAGCCTCTGAATGCACAATCCTCTCAACATGAGTAGGACTTTGTCTCTTGGACTGTAGAGTGGGGGATACATCTAACTGAAACTGTGCTGAAGTTAGGAAGGTTTACCAATCAATGTTAGTCTTATTTAACTCTTCCATTACTAACATCTTAATAAGGCCAAAGTGAAAGAAACTGGTATCTACTTTCTTTGACTTGGCTTGGACTCTATCTAACATCTTACCAATGCTTCTAAAAAGATAAAATGGAAGGTTCATGGCTTCTTTTCCCGTGAAATGTAACAGTAACTTGATGTGGTATTGGTACACCATGTTGAACCACCCCTCATATTTGAAGTATATCTGGATAAACCTCAGCGTCTTGTCAAAACATTCAATCATATGAATTCTAGGTACTCCTTTGGACAAGCTGTCCTCCTGATACTTTGGCTTAAGGAATTCCTATGAGAAGGAAGAATTTAATGACATGGATTTGAACCATTTCTCCCCATAGTTAGGTATCTTTGCTGCAACATATATGGAATGCTCTGAAACATCAAACTCTAACACCCCCACTTTAGTTTTAGTCCCATTAAAGTAGAGTGCAAACTCTTTTTCCACCTTTGAATGCCATCTCTGCATCTTTTGATAGAAATTTATACAACCTACCCTCTGAAAATCTTTCCTAAACAAAGGTTCATAGTTAAGGAGTTGCATATAGTAATATTTTGTCTTCACAATATCCCCTCCCTTGTGAGTCTTCTTGTATTTTTGGCTATCCATAACTACTACTGGAAGAATGTGTTCTGTAATTTGTTATGGCAATTAGGTATGTGAAAACAGAGTACACAATAATTTAGGGTTTTAATGACAATACTATTTTCCCTAAACTCACCTTGTCCAAAGATTTATACACAACATTCTATACACATAAATGGTATGAGATAGAACACACTTCAAATAGGAGGGATAATGGAACAACCTCTGAGATTTGTATTGAAAGGAAGACAAGTGAAATTTCTTGGCTAATAACAGATTTTTAGCAACATAAATATCAGTTTGCAACACCAACAGATAGAGCGACATAAACCCCTTTTTCAATCTTTAAACAACATGGAGACCATCAAGGAGTACCTGATAAACCTGGGTTTGATGTTTATGCTTTTGAATTTGAATTGATATATCGGCAAGGAATCCAATCTCAACGATGTTCTTCAGCCAGTCTACAACGCCAATTTGCAGTGCCAGTTTGTAGCGCCAAGTTTGAAATCAAATCACACACTTCAAGGAGATTGTTAGAAATTCCATGACATAATCCTTGAAAATTTGGTTAAATGAAGGTGCTGAAAACCATGAAATCCCCTTTGACACATTTCTTAACTGCAATGATGACAAATGAATGCATGAGGTACTCATGAGTACGCTGCGAACTCTCCTGGTGAGTTGGCAACAAATACATATGAGTTTTGATTTGACATCTAAATGGTTGGATAGTGACAAAGGAAAACTTGCATACAACTTGGAGGCATGACATGTCATGGTAATTATTTTAATATCAAGAGTGTGACTCATAAGGATCATTAACCTTGTCATGATGGATAATATTATGACATAAAGAATCTAAACCAAGGCTAAACATAAATTTACTTATACAAATCAAAATTTGAGTTATGGCAACAAAAATACCCAAAACCTAAGACTCATAAGACCCTATGAATAAAAAGAAAAACCAAATTATTTTTGATCCCCTACAATTTTATGTGCTAAAAAATCCAATACAATGAAGTGACAACAATATCGAAGGTCCAATGTCAAATACATAGAGGAATACTCTAAACATGTAAACAATTTCAGAAGAGAAAGATGATATTGTCTCTTGCTGACGAGTTGAAATCCTGCTTGGTAACATTTTTTGATTTAAAATCATTCCTTAGTCTCATTTGTCAAGTGAAGTTGTTGGAATGATAAGCAAGAAGAACAAATATGTTGTTCTAGAACACCAAAGAGATTATTCCAAGGGAATTTGGTGATAGTGGAAGTCATGTGGAAGTAGTAGAAGTGAAGAAGCAACAAAAGTGTGGAAGAAGTAGAAGTGAAATGATCGCGGACAAACAAAGTAAACTATTTGAATTGAGTTGAATGAAATAGACTCATGAACATATGTTAATGTGAGTCACACATTGTTTTATAGTAAGTCTATGATGTAATGTTTATTGATATATTGGTCCTTGAAATGTTTTGATTATGTACCTAGTATATCCATGAGATGGAGTAAGTAATGTATGTACCTATATCTATGTAGCATGCAAAGGGTATATCGTTGCAAGACCTGACTAGGCATGCATACCCATTTTGTCATGTATTCCTACCGATTTGTAGTGCATGAACCTCTTTTATAGATTACTTTAACACCTAGAATGAGCCATGTCATGGGTAGGCTGCATGCTCTATGGGTGAACTCTGGGAGGTGCCTTGAAACCATGAGTTCTATTTTTCAGGGGGAGTTGATCAAGAGGTTGAATGAACCATGTACTTGCTAGACATCCTACTAAACCGATGATTGCAACGACTGATGACACATGCATTATGGTGGATGGTTGTATTTTTATATGGACTTTGGTAGTTTGGTGATGCATGACTGAGGTATGAAGAGAAAGTATCAGGTTGGACTAGACATATAATTTTCCGATCAGGAGGTGCTTCAATTTAGAGGACTTTGTGATGATGAAGACTTGAACTAATGATTGTAAAGAAAAGTAGTCGTTAAGGGGGAGTGTTGGGATATGTAACTCCCACTTGTCTTTGGTGTGATCATATCTAATTATTGTGTTTATCGAGACTCATTATTAGGTAGAGTTCTAGTCTCTATGAGACAGATATTGTTCCTAGTTTTTAGGAGGTTGTTGAGGCCTAGTTGGTTTGAGAGATTCTCTCCAACTAGTTAGCTTCCAAGTTTGTTGTGAGGTTGATATATTTTCTCAACCAAGTAGATCATGGAATCAAGGTAGTTCTTATATCTTGGTAAAATATTCATGTATTTATTTGTACTCTATTTCTTTGTTAAATAGAGCACTCATGCAAAATTTTGATGTGTAGGAATACTCCCTACTCTCCCTCTCCCATTTCCCAAGACTGAGAACTTTGCATACCATTCAATGAGATTGTTGTTTTCAAAGTATTGGACTTAATGAAGTGTAATAACAATCTGGATGGATTTTGTCGATAAGAACAACCAATTATATCGATTTACCATCCAAATGTTTTCAAGGGGGATTGTTATTTTATATAAAATCAAATTATTTGATTTGTAATGTTGTACATGTCTGGGGTATCTTGTCTTGATATAATGAAGTCTACCTAGCTATAAAGGTTTGAAGAAAAATTATCACAACTTTATGGGGATTTTTGAAGGAACTGGAGTATATAAAGAGTCATGGACATATACATCTATATGTTAAGGTATTCAAGGTCCTTTTCGCTCCCCTTTCAGTGTTTGATACCTAAAAACTAGATTAATTTTGTTGGTTCCTCTTTCTATGTTCGATACCTGAAAACTAATTACTGTTGTGAATGATGACCCTTCAATAAGTCAGCCATAGAAGCCATGGAAGTTGACATAGGGAAGGATGAAATTTTCATACTGATATAATTATTACTAGAATTCCAATATAACTATGTACACATAGCTTTACAAAATTGGTCTATTTCATAGCATTTTTATTAGGCTTGCTGAACTAAGGCATCAAATGAAACTTGTTAAAGAAAAATTTTTGGTGGTTGTATTAGACATTTTTGTTGGATCTTTGTGTATGCTAGCCTATGATAGAGTGGACATGAGATATAATGTTGGTCATGTTTATGTTCAATAGTTATATTCATGACATGTAGCAGTCTAGGATTGAGAAACATGAGTAGAAAATATATGAATGAGAGTCAGGATGGGTCTAGACACCATGTTTTCTGCACTTACCAATATTTCCATGGCTCCCTCCACACTTGAATTGAGCGAAGGTCTTAGAAAATTTTGTTGGATCCTTGGAACGCGAGATATATAAGAATTTATATATTCAATATTCATTTATTTATTATTTGATGTCCCAATATGTTTACAATAGCATGCATAAATACACAAGAATGGATATTGTCATGTCTCTAGACAATGGAATTAACTTAGCATTGACAATATAGTTAATACAAATGACATTAAATGTAATATACATTAAGTTCTATTACAATTCAACCCTTCCTGAAAGATTCATCCTCAAAGAATAGATAAATATGAATGCTTGGATCTAAACTCCTCATTCTTGTTACTGTGTCATGACTAATGTGCATGCATTGCATTGTAAACCATAGATTCACCATTGTTATAACCCTAAATTTCTCTACACATGCATACATCGCCTTTGCCCTCTTACTTACATTTTTTGCCAAAGCACTGCTGAGTAGCTCTTCTTAAAAAACCAATTTTTAGAAGATGTACGTACCTTGCACCATTACTACTCGCATACATAAGCTTGCTGCACCACTACAACTCACGTGCATATGCATGATGCACCATTATTTCCTGTGTATACTGGCAAAAGTTGCAAGGAATTCGTTGAAATTGACGGGCTATTGGAAGTTTCCCAACTAATCCACCTTCTATAGCCCGTCACCCAACCGAATAACCATCCTTTTGTCATATAAAAGGAGGTGTTGGGGTCTCATTTCACATATAAGCATCAAAACAGTGAAACTCTGCCCGATTTCACTCCCCCTCCTTGCCCAAGATATTGCTACCTTTTGTGAGAAATTTCCTCAGCATTCCCTCATTAGCCTATTCTTCCTCCATTTAACCCATTCACTTCCCTAGAAGAGATCAGAAAGTTGAGAGAAGAAGTTCATACAGGGTGCACTTGGAGCATGGTGAAGAGGAGCTTGGACCAGGTTCACGAAACGATGGTCGACTTAGATTGTAAAGGTATAATCTTCGTGTTATGAATAAAATAATTACATTTTCCTTACCCAAATGATGGTGTCTTGAATACTTTTATTGATTTATGCTTGACATTCTAACATCTAACCCTAACTTATATATGGAATAACATGCTTGTAGTTCTTTTTTTTCAATCTTTAGATGTAGGTCAGCCCTGGGAGGAGGCGTGTAGTCAATGGAACTTTTAAGCGTAAGGAGGTCATCACCAGACGTGGGATTAGAGGTATAGTTACCTGATCTCCTTTTTATTTTCTTTATTTATATTAATTTTGGTATGTTTGGGGTAGTATAAAGAATTAATTAGATTTTAGACGGTTAATCGATCTGCCTACATTCTGAACCTTGGTGTAGTTGAAGGGGGATTTTTCCTGCTAGCAACCATATCCAAATATTTTTTCATGGAATGTTTACAAACTAGATTGTGGCTCATTGTATTCTGATTGAAGGAACAAACTACATTATGGCTCCACGTATTTTGATTGAAATCCCAATCAATTCCCATCCATCCCAAAATCCATGTAAGAGCCTAACATCTATATATGTGCTCTTGCAACTTCAAAGGAATAATAGAGGCTTGAAGTTGAACCACTTTCTTGATATGGAATTTTCCATCGTGCATGGTAGGATCTAAATGTCTTGTAAATGAGTACGAAGATATTTTTGATCTCGTGATTTCCTTCAGTGACCATCCATGGTCTTCTACTCGCCAATGGCTCTATATGCATGCCGAAGGAGTCCCATAGAGGTTTACAATTATTGACATATAACAGATCATCTGGAAAACATAAAACATCATAATTCATCCATTGTACATGTTGTAAGGTTGATTTTTTCCATTTTGTTTGTCTCAAGTCTCCCAGAACTACAAACGCTATAGGAAGTTGAGCTAGTGGCGTTTTGAATGAATACTCTAGCAACGACATTTCATGCAATATTTGATCATTTTTCATGATGGATTTACTTTTTTTGATACAAAAACACTATGTAAAATGTTTAAGACTCTTGTGTAATATGATACTCTTGTTCAACTTTGCTGGTGTCCAATTTGCCTCAGTAAATTGATACATTGGAACATTTGGTATCCCTCTCCACCGACCATCTACCATGTTTTCTCCCAGAGAGAAAAGAGCAATTGAGGGCCTTCATAGATTTTCGCTCTAGTGTAGATAAATATGGATCATACACCACGATATCATTTACCCAACGAAAATTTTCTCTCAATAAAATGGAAAAAATCTATCTGCATTTGATTATTAGGCTTCTCCATTCCATTTCTATGGAAAACTACTTGTAATTCTGCATGAGATGGGTTTGAGCATATCATGTTTTCTATTCTTGTGATCATTTATGAATCTTGCATTTGTGCCATGGATTTTCCTAAAAATGAATATTTCTTTAAATTCTCCCATGCCATATCTATTTTCTTAATTATTTTCTCAACCATTCTATTTTTTTATTTTGTTAATCATTTCCTCAACCACTATTTATTTTTACATTATTGTATGCAAACATTTTTGGGTCTTGCCCTTGGAAACCCTGTAACGAGCCATCTGTTGAGGTCAAGGGACTAGAGAGTCCCCAACACCAACATCTCGACCTCTCGTGGGGCTAGGTAGGAAGAGACGAGAATGTCACCCTAAGCTTAGAGCCCCAACAAGAAAACACATTGAACTCCAGACTAAATCTCCCCTAACCTAAAGTCCAAGCATGAAATCTCTTTACTTTATATTTTATTTTTTATTTAATTTTTATGCTTTTATGTATAAGTTCCTAAAATTAAAATAGAAAAATAAAATCTTAAAAAAAATTAAACAACTAAAGAAAATGTAAAAAAAAAACTATAACTTAATAATAATTTCTAAGGAGCATACACCTTTCTCAAGTTCAATCAAATTGAAGATAATACTTCGATAACTATTTATAATAGTACTCTACATATTTAAAAATATGTTTGTCATATTCTTGATAATCGTTTAATACTTCCATAATCTTTTCTAGGAGGAAAAACACAAGCCACATGCATTATTTCACACTGAAACTCCAGTAATAAGTTTTGTTGCTTTTATTTCCATTTGTCTTTTTATCATCTAACTCCAAATATCACTCCTTATTGAGTCCAAAATATATCAAAGTCGCCCTTTTGGGTAAAGGGTATGTTGCCCCAAGATATGAGTAGGTATTATCATATTGTAATTTAATCTTTTCTTTGATTAACTCTATTCATGCTTTTCTTTGGCATTGGATAATCGTAACTCTTTAAAAGAAACTTGGAGTAACCTTTATGATAAAATATTGGAGATACATATATTTGAAAAAGTGGGTTATGTAAACATGGTAATGGTTTACTTTTTTTTTTTAAATGATGAAAAGATGTAAGACATAAATAGTATAGGGTAATGGTTAAGGTGATGAAAATAAAGAGTGATATATGGGTCAAAATTCCTTTGCACTAGTCATAAGTGTAGAATATGATAAGAGTTAAGAATGTTGATAGACCAAGAGACACAACAATTTCACAGAGAGAGTTGCGCTAATTTTAATGAGAGTGTACACAAATTATTTACAAACATTTAGAAATGAGAAGGGGCTTGACAATGCTTTGTCGGCTAAAAACTGTTGACCAAAATCTTACACCATCCTAATAAAAAAATGCCAACTTAACTTATGAAAAGATTTCTCATACAATGGCTCAATTGAACAATAGTGTGAGCCATCCAAATAAATAACTGTCCTCGGAAGCAACATTTCATGAAATACATTATCACTATCTTGAACGACATGGATTTTATTAGTAATATGGTCATATGCAAAATTTTGTTTCCAAAATTTTATTAGTAATATGGTCATAGTCATATGGATGGATCGTTGCATGATTTCCAAAGGCAAGACCAAAAAATGTCAGCATACAATAATTTAAAAACAAAAAGAATGGTTGAGGAAATGATTAAGAAAATAAAAACAAATAGAATGGTTGAGAAAATAATTTAAAAACAAAAAAAAATGGTTGAGGAAATGATTAAGAAAATAAAAACAAATAGAATGGTTGATAAAATAATTAAGAAAATACATTTGGCACGAGAAACGTTAGATAAATATTCATTTTTCTGAAAAATTCATGGCACAAATGCAGGATCCATAAATGGTCATAAGAATGTAAAACGTGATACGCACATACCCACATCATTCAAAACTACAAGTAGTTGTCCATAGCAGTGTAATGGCGAAGTCTAATAATGACATGCAGATAGCTTTTTCCATTTTACTAAGAGAATAATTCCATTGGGTAAATGATATCATGGTGTATTATCCATCTTTTTCAACACTACATAGAAAGTCTATGAAGGAAATCGACTATTGTTTTGTCTATGAAGGAAATCGACTATTGTTTTGTCTCTGGGAGAAAACATATTAGATGGTCGGTGGAGAGGCCAACGCTATTTTTCATGCTTAGCTCCCAAATGTTCCAACGTATAAATTTACTGGAGGGAAATTGGACACCAGTAAAGTTGAACAAGATTATCATATTAGAAGCGAGTTTTAAACATTTTACAAATCATTTAGGTCTTAGGAAAAGTAAATTCATCATGGACAATGAAAAAAATACTGCATGAAATGCCACTGCGAGGGTACTCATTCAAAATTCCACCGACTCATCTTCCTATAGTGTTCATAGTTATGGGAGATCCGGGAAAAATGAAATGGAAAAAAATATGGACTGACGAATGACGATACCCTAGGTCTTACTTTGAGCACTTGATAAGGGGGATAAATCACTTGAGAAAACAATGTTAAATGAAATGAATAAATGGTAGTTCTAATCACACTTTTATAAACGGAAAACTAATCTAATTTCATAAAGGGAAATCACACTTTTTCTTAAAGAAAACTAATCTAATTACATAAAGGGAAGTCACACTTTTGCTGAAAGAAAAATAATCTAATTGCATAAAATAAAGTCACACTTTGATGAAAGAAAACTAATCTAATTGCATAAAGGGAAGTCATACATCTCTTGAAAGAAAACTAATCTAATTTTTAAAAAGATTGGCTCCTAACCCCTTATGAAGTACCATATCCCAATACCATATCATTAGAATTAAATATCATCACGAATGAAGTGAAATGAATCCAAAGTTCTAATTTTAACTGTCTTATAGGAATTATGACAGTTTCTACAGGAACTGTAATATTTCTACAGGAACTATGTGTAAATGTGTTGAACCTGCACATAATAGATTTAGCTATAAAATAACACACACATTTGCAGAGAGAAATTGAGAAAGAAGAAGCAAGAGAGAAATAATGGAAGAATTCTCATTAACCGAATGAATAATGAATAATTTACACATGATATACTCTGTATAACTCAACCAATGCGCATTGGAGGAGAAAACAATGCACCATATTGGTGGTCTAGAGTGATCTCGACACACACCAATAGTTACGGGAGTAAATTGCCACCTAGTCTAGTCTCTCAGGTAGTTACAGGAGTGAACTTCCACCTAGTTGAGTTAACTAGTCTATCAGTCTTCAGTTAACCTATTGAAACATAGTGAATTTAGAAGGAGTGTTACACATTATTTTCATCATCCCTATGACCATTAATGATGTAAACCTATCTGTTGCCTTCAGAAGGGTCAGTGGCCTGAGTTCCTGAAGAGAGAAGGGAGAAGAACTTTTCCTGAGAAAAGAAGTTGCATTTTCCTTTGTAAAAAGCCCTATAAAAAAGAAAGTTTGCAGGTTGCTACATAGGCAGGGTGCGAGAATGTCTGATTCTCGCAAGTTGCACCATAGATGGGTCGCTAGAGGTTTGCAGGTTGCTCTATAGGCAGGGTGTGAGAATGCCTACATGTGGGAAAAATGAGTGTTTTCTCGAATCTTTTATAAGGAGAAACTTCCATGGTGAGGTGGCATTCGAATGGTTTAGATCTTACTCGCTTTCATGATTTGGTGGGATCATCCTAACCTCCTCACCTTATCCTCTTCAGCTTATAAAAGGAGAGGAGATCTCATGAAGAAAGTTAGCTTGGATTGGGCTAAGTTGGATTTGGCTTGGAATTATTAGCTTGGTTAGAGTGGTTTTGAGTTTGGCCTTTGTCAAGATAGATTGTGAATACTATCAGATCTGTGCTCTCAGAATTCTTGGAGTGAAAGTGTGTGGGGAACGAAGGACAGTTGGAAGGGACCTTACAACATCAAGGCCATGGTTGTAATCTCTCTTTCACATTTAATATGATACAATAATATGATTCTTTCCTATAAAGCTTGTTGTGTTTTATTGTATGATTCCTTGATCACACACATAGGTTTATATTGAGTTTATGCTATTGCTATCAATTTGGTTGGTTGCGTTCTTTTGCAGGTTCATCATTGTATGAGCATTGGAATGGAGCTAGGATGGCGATGGCGAGAGGAAGCGACATTTAAATGGTATGTCATCCATCCCTCTTTAGTTAGTAAATTCAATATTTAAAACTTAAGGAAAGCATCATGTTCTGGAGTGTTTTGTTCTAGATCTAGGTGGATCTAGGGAGATCAATTAGTGTTTGCACCTACCGATTTGTCCAATAACAAGGAGATTAGGGAATCATGGGTAATGCGCTAGTTTGGTGATGATGCCAAGGAAAATGCGCATTAGCTGGTGATGATCCCAATTTTGCATGGTGACAATACCAATGTAGCATCTAGACTCCACTCAACTGATCAAAATGAAGTGAAAACTGAAGAGAATATTCTGCCTAGAGGAATATTATTCCTAAAATATAGGAGACTGAATAATGACTAATAAACAAGAAAAAACCTTAGGAAAAATAAATCCTAGATGTGTGTGAAGT
>ML792092.1:95134-138750 GCA_009831015.1 Picea engelmannii | reverse complement strand
CTCAAGGTACAATGTATGCAAAAAGGAGAACTAACAGTTACTAGGCAACTGTGTCCTTCACTCCAAGACGACTTCATAGAGAATGAAACTTCTGCTCAATGAAGGTCTTGGTAAAGATGTCTGTAGTCTGTTCTATTGAAGGACATAAATGCACATTGATGATCCCATCGTGTACTAATTCTTGGATGTAGTGCATGTGGATCTCGATGTGCTTTGTCTGCTGCCTATGAACTAGATCTCTACAAAACTTTAGAGTGCTCTAGATATCACACTAGATGACGATCGATCGATGAAATTAAATGCCCAACTCAGTGAGAAAATGTTGTAGCCACATAGCCTGAATGGTTATGTTAACTACCCCTCTGTACTTTGCCTTGGCTGAAGATAGAGCAATAGCAACCTACTTCTTGCTCGACCAATAGATGGGCCCATAACCAAGACTGAGTGAGTAACTAGATGTGGACTTGTGATCAGTGATATCGCCATCCCAGTCAGAATCAGTGAAATTGATGAGGTCCAATGTAGAGTCTATTGCATAATGAATCCCAAAGGTGATGGTGCCTTGTATGTATCGAAGGATACGCTTTGCAGCTTTCCAACGTAGCTCATGCGACTCTTGCATGAACTTGGAAACTGCACCAACTGCATAGGAGAGGTATGGTATGGAGTGTGTGAGATACAACAAGCTCCCCACTAGCTATCTATAAAATGTGTTGTCAACCAGTGGAGTGTCCCCACCATCCTCAAGTTTGACTCCTGATAGGAAAGGAGTCGGAGTAGACTTGCAGTCTGTTATGTGAAATCTCTCGAGGAGATCTTATGCATACTTGGCCTGAGATAGTTTGATGCCTGATGCATCTTGACTGATCTCGAGTCTAAGGAAGAAGTGTAGAAGAACCATGTCCTCCATCAAGAACCTATCATGCATAATCCTCTTGACTACAACAATCACTGAAGTCAAGCAGTCGATGATCAACAAATCATCAACACACATAACTAAGGTTAGAAGTGAATCAATCGTCATGAGCATGTAAACATTCATGTTTGATTTACAACATACAAAGTTTTATGACAACAGGTAGGAGTCCATCTTGGCATACCATGCCCTTGGAGCCTACTTGAGGCCATAAAGAGACTTCTTCAGTCGACATATCAAAGATGAATCCTACATAAATCCCTGGGGTTGTTCCACATAGATATCCTCAGAGAGATCACCATGAAGAAATGCATTCTCCACATCCATCTGATAGACTTCCCATCCCTTGGATTCCGCAATGGAAAGTGCCAAACATATAAAATCCATCTTCACCACTGGAGTGAAGGTCTCATCATAGTCAATTCCATGCACCTGTTGAAATCCTTTGGCAACAAGCCTAGGTTTTTATCTGCTAATATGTTCATCCATTGCACTCTTGGTCTTGTAGACCCATCTTCACCTAACAAGTTTCCTTCCAGAAGGAAGGGGAACCAGATCCTTCTACATGGTGGATTCCCAAAAGGGATTTCCAACAGACTCGCCATAAGACTGTGGATCTAAAGAATGAATCAATAAAATATGCTTGGGTGGAAATGGTTTATTGGCAATGAGTGCAAGAGGAGACTCCTCTAAATCAGATCGAGTCCTCCTAGTATTGGTTGGATCACCAACAAGATTCTATGCATCCTAAAAAGTAGTTTGGGACCACTTGGGCCTCAGATCTAGCTCTACATATGCATCTGCATGAAATCACTCTGCATATGACTATACTGACTCTGTATTTGGATCATATCAATCCTTTGAATTAGAACTCTCATCCGAGGAAGAGTCGGCATGTGCATGCTCATCATATCTAACAGGTGGAGGAACAAAGGTGTCTTCATGCGGTTGTTGAGGTACATGCGAGACACTTTCCTCAAATTGGACACTTCGCTAAATGATGATCCTGTCCAAGGAAGGATCAATGAGTCTATATCCCTTCACACCATCGGGGTATCCAACAAAAATACACTCTGTGCTCTGAGGATCAAGTGCCTTCCTCTTTTCAGAGGGAATCCAGGCCCATGCACGTGAACCAAAAATACAAAAGTGGGTCACTTCCAGTTTGAGGCCACTCCAAGCCTTGTAGGGGGTCTTATCCTTGAAAATTCTATGGGGAGATCTGTTTTGGATGCATGTTTCACAATTAAGTGCTTTGGCCCGTTATCCCCTATCCGAGGGATAACTAAGGAGATCATGTCTCAAGGCCCATAGGTTCTAGGCATGGAGTGTCGAGAGCCAGATGACTTAAGCATGGCCCCAGAGGGCCCCTCTTTTCTTTGGTGCATCCTATTCATCAACAACATCAGTGTCCATCCCACCAGCATGGTCCTGAAGCAACAATAAGTCTTGCTCCATGAGGTAATGAGTCTGGGTATCATGGTATCTATCACTCTAATTTTTAGATCATTTGAATATGTTGCACTGAACTCTCCCTTATTTAATAACGCTTGCTTGAAAATTATGCTCCTTAATTTGTTCATACCCGGGGGGGGTGACAAAATTCCCTAGTAAGTTGTTTCCCTTTAGGATGAGTTTCCACTGGGTGGGTCTATGAAAGGTCATCATCCATTACTTCCATACTTACCATTTTTTTTCATCATTATCCCTCTCATCTTCCCCTACCTTGGTCCGGGCATTGGGTTTGCAACACTAGAAAGGGTTGTACCTTGCCTTGTGGGAAGAAGGGGATAAAGGCCTAGAGGGTAAAAGTAGTTGGAAAGAGTTAAAAGCCAAAATAAAACCTTTGAGATGCTTCTCCCAAGGATTCCCAAAAAAGAAATAAAAGGCTTCTTAGTAAGAAAAGGGGACCCGTAAGATAAAATAAAACTCAAGGTCGAGTTGGTGGATGGGAGGTCTCATCATGAGTCGACCTATTAGGTCCATGGGCATGTAGCAGTATGAAACTACCATCTATCTGGTCACCAAAGCAGGGTAGTGTCTCTTGGTGGCATAGCCAAGAAAAAGGGGGTATCATCACGAGCCATCCTTCTCATTTATGTGAAGTGCTTGTGGGTAACGTTGTCACCTCTGGTCGCCATGCCAGGACAATGTCCCCCAACTTTTCCCTCGAAAAGAAAAAGAAATAAGACTAAGAATAAAAGACATTGAATGGGCTAGGAAACAATACCATCCATGATAAGGTGCATCTCTCCCTCTACAAAGGCACCCACATGGAAGACCTACATTTCCCTGTTATCACTGCACCCTCTGCACAAACACTTCCCCTACACCATTTCACACACTTACATGACCTAGATTTTCAGGTCCTATCAAGCTTGCCAACTGGGTTTGTCTTTGACAACGGATTGGCTCTAAGTTTCAACTGTTATGTAAATGTTTGTTTCTATTTTAGGACAACCAACAATCCAAGAACTTCTAGCTGATTTGTTATGGTTGTACTTGCAATTTTAGGTTCTCTAGCATGTAGTTTTAGTAACCAGAAGTTAGCACATGCATACTAAAATAAATACAACACACCTAAATATATTTACAGTTGAAAATAAGCAGATCTAAAATACTAACACACATCATTTTGTACACAAGTATTTTTGGTCAACATGACTCTGGATACAACCCCCCTGAGAAAACTAGTTTGGAATATATGTCTATATATGAGGAAAGAAAATGGTGGAATACAACAAGTACAAAATATAGAAGAACATGATACAATAGCAGCTTGATCAAATCTTAAATACAATTCTAGAATAACCAGATGCGCCCTAGGAAGGTGCGTCCCCCATACAAGCTCTCACATCCACTAAAACTGCTCTAGAACAATATTGTGAGCTTAGAATACAAAACCCCTCCACATGAATGAAGCTTTACTGAATGGTCTCCCTCTACAACTGATCTCACTGCACTCTGATGGCTAGGATTCCTCCCCACAACTGATGCACCCTCATAATAAAATGCACCCTCCACAATAATGAATCCTCCTCAGTAAATAAACAAGGCTAGAAGCTGAATGCCTCCCTCCATGAAAGCATGTGCCCAAGCTCAAGCCTCCTCATGCAAAAAACCTCATCTCAAATCTCCCTCTCTTCCTCTCCAAGTGAGCAAATGAAGTAATCAACTCTCCTTCACCCCTTTGCGCCCAACTTGAACATGCATAAGGAAACCTAATAAACCAATGGATGAGATCGTCTCATCTCCCATCTAATCAATGGTTGAGATCTCACCAAAGGTATATAAGTCAATAAACCACTTTGGGTTAAGTTTCCTAAGTTCACTTTATGTCTCTAATTCACCCACAAAGTGAATTGATAGTCATTTTAGGCACAAATGACAAAATTTCACTTTTGACTTAAAACTCCTAAGTCAAAGTGAAATTAGACAAAAGTACAAGGCACAAAGTGTATAGTAAATCACACATGTGTCTAGGAGAGAAAAAAATACATGGGGAACACCTCCCAAGGTACAAAACTCAACACTCCCTCTTACCGAGGAAGGTGTTCCTCACCAAGCCCATATTGTCTATGAAGTAGACATGTTTTCCCCTTGGCAGGGCCTTGGTGAGAATATTTGCAACCTGGTCATTTGTCGATACATACTGCAACTGAACTGCCCCTCTTTGAACTCAATAACAGATGAAGTGGTACCTGATCTCAATATGCTTCGATCGGTCATGAAACAATGGATTCTCAAAGAGTTTTATGCAACTCTGATTATCATAGTGAATGATAGTTGGTGGCATCTCCTAACCAAAAAAATCAACCAACATCTTATGAAGCCAAATAGCCTCACAACTGGCCTGACTGGCCGAACTCAAAGAAACTAACTTCTACTTTCGGCTGAACCAGAAAATAAGTCCTGACCCCAAACCAAAGCAACACCCTGAGGTGATTTTATTATCAACAACACATCCTGCCCAGTCTGAGTCTCTGTAGCCAAACAAATTGACTCCATATCCTCTGACATAGTATAGGCCATAATCAACTATCCCAACAATGTACCTCAAAATGTGTTTTTCCCCAACCATGTGAACACTCCTCGGCTCAACCATGTACTAACTGAGAGTGTTCATAGAAAAACAAATATCTGGTCTGGTGTTAACCAGATACATGAGTGAATTGATCAAATTCCTGTAAACTGTGGCATCTACCAACTGGCTATCTGAAGCACTAAGATTCTTCCATTTGGTAATCATAGGTGCAGACATAGGTTTGCAGTCCTTCATCTAAAATATGCTCAAAATATCTGCTACATACTTCCCTTGCCTGAGAAATATGTGACCCTTCTCTTGGCTTACCTCCATACCTAGAAAGTAGTGCATCAATCCAATATCACTCATCTCAAAATCTGATACAAGTTAGAGATTTCACTCATCTATGAGATCCTCAGCTCCAGTGATGAAAAAATCATCCACATATAAGATGAGAATAAGTGTATCCTCATCTCTAATGATTAAATAGAGTTTAGGATCAACATCGCTCTTCTCGAAGCCCATCTGAAGCAAGTATGTGTCTATGCAAGAATACCAAGCTCGGGGATCTTGCTTCAGTACATAAAGTGCCTTTGTCAAAAGACACACGTGATTCTCCCTGTCACTTACCTCAAACCCCTGTGGCTGCTCTATGTACACCTCCTCATCAATAAATCCATTCAGAAATGCGGTCTTCACATCCATCTGGCGAATGCTCCAACCCATATCCGCTGCTATGGCAATGATACTCCTGATGGAGGTGTATCTCGCAACTGGTGCGAAAGTCTCATCATAATCGACTCCCTCAATCTGTGGGAAGCCTTGCACCACAAAAAAGGCCTTGTGTTTCTCAATGCTATCATCTACAACAATCTTGGTCTAGTACAACCACCTAGAAGTCACAACTAACTTCTCCACTGGCCTCAGAACCACATCCCATGCATCATTGCACATAATGGATTCATACTCCTCTACCATGGAGTCTCTCCAGACCCGTTGGTCCACTTCCTGCGCAAATGTCTATGGCTCAGTATCCCTGATACTCATCACTAGTGACAAATATGCTCCCAATCTGACTGGAGGTATCATCTCTCTGATTTGGATCTTGGGCTCCCCTATATTCTCTCTGGCCTCCTTTAGGGTCTCCTAAAACCATCTAGGTCTCCTCTTCTCTGAAGTGGTCAACGGAGAAGTAAGGTCTCTCTGCCCAAGAGAGACTGCCTCAGGACTCATCTTAACACTTTGAGATCTTGAAGTTTGTGTCCCATATGAATTTTGTGCCCCATCTGAATTCTATGCCCCATCTGGTTGAACATGCTCTGACTGTGACCCTGAAGCTATGCATGGTGACCCTGTCACTCCTGATACTGGTATACATGAATTATGAGGCTGTGCTCCCTCTGAGACTGCAATCGATGCCTCTGTATCATCCTCAACTCAAGAGATATATGAAAATCCCTATCCTCCTCAAATATGACATCTCTGGTCACCACCACTGTCCTAAGTAGCAGAATGTAGATGTGATAGGATTTGGACACCTCTGAGTATCCAATTAGAATCCCATGTTGGGCTGTGGGGTCTAGCTTTGTCCTCCTGTCTGAGGGGACATGAGAAAAGGTCAAGCACCCAAATATCTTGATGTTCTTGACATCGAGTCTCCTACCAGTGAAGGCCTCCTCAAGATTCATCTTCCCCAATATCCTATGGGGCCTCTTGTTTTGCAGGTAAACTACAGTAACACATGCCTATGCCCATAAGTACAAAGGAAAACTCTGATCGTGCAACATGGATCTCGTTGCACTGGTAATAGCTCGGTTCTTCCTCTCGACAACCCCATTCTGCTAGGGGTTGTAGTGTATGATCATCTTTCTTATTATGCCATGATGGGCCCAAAAGTATACAAACTATCTCAAGGAATACTCTCCCTTGTTATCCAACCGCAAGACTTTGATCCTCTTTCCCGATTGGTTCTCCACAAGAGATTTGAACTCTTGGAACCGTGTGAAGACCTCACTCTGGGCCTTCAGGAAATAGATCCAAGTCTTCCTTGAGTAGTCATCAATAAATGTGAGATAGTACTTGTTAACGCACAGTTTGTAGAAAGGATAAAAGCTTGAGCTTTGAATCCCAAACTGGCATAACATGAATCTGTCCCACCCAATGTCACCACGATGGGGAGGTTCTTTCTATTTAGGGAGGTGAGGCCCAGGGGAGACGTCCCCGGTGACCTAGGGTTTTGAAGAGGCAAAAGGATAATAAGACAAAGATAAGATTTCCTCCCCTCACAAGTCATCATGAATCAGATATTCCCAGCTAAACAACCAATAAAGAAGTAAAACCCCCAAAGAAGTATACCTGCTTGGAACAAAGCAACAACAAACTGATATGTTCAAGCTATTCGATGGGTTAGTACTTCATAAAACTATTTGATAAATATATAATCAATATGGCAGTAAATATTGACGAAGTCAATGTTTGTAAATATAACAATGCAAGTAATGTCACTTCACCAATAAATGTTAGGACAATATGGCATTCAATGTAATCAATCAACACATCATTTAATAAATGCCTTAGATCACCATTTAATTGCTCAAAAGAGAAAATGTTGTTGCATCAACGATATAATAGCCAAGGATGACGTCAACACTTAGGGTTAGTAGGTTAGTCTAGGCTAGGGTTAGTGAAATTAGGGTTTTAATTCAAGTTTTGAGAGTGTTGTGATCAAATTCACTTCAGCACTGGAGGACTTTAGATAAGTTCCTTTAGGGTAAAATGGAGTCAAATTTAGTGGAGGACACAAGGGTTGAAGGAGGACGGATAAGGACTAGAGGGAAGAGTTCTGAAGTGATGCTATGGCAAGGCCTCAGAAACAAAACCCTAGGGGAGAGAGGCTCACTTTGGTGTTGCTATGGCAAGGCCTCGTGCTCTCTCCTCCTTCTTTAGATGGAAAACGACTAGCTCAATGAAGCACAAAATCAAGACAAGAAAGTCTAATGAGGGAGAGTGTTGCTACAGGAAGGCTCTTTCATCAAACCCTAAAAGGAAAACAAACCTAAGTGTAGATAACCTATGCCTGGGACATCTTCTTCCTCTTGAGTTCTACATGGTACAACTAGCAAAAGGGAGGAAGAGAAAGGAGTGTAGCTACGACTAGGCTCTCTTTTTCTTCCTCAATGGATAAAAAATTATCTTAATGGGGACATGAGACAAGGACATACTTGTGTTCTTGTCACCTAGGGTTTTATTCAACAAATTATAAACATATGCAAGAAAATAAGAATGCAACCATTCATTTAAGAAGTTTTGCAGAAAAAAAAAAAACACTTACATATCACCATGAAAGAGCATGCAAACCTTAGTTGTAACACCTTCCACCAAGAGAAAATCCAAGAGATGCCAAAAATATCTTCCTTCAACAAGTGTGCCTCACCAAATCAGCCAAATACCCAAGATAGGGCGCAAATTTCAGACCTCCTTATAGAGTGAATGAGTAGTGATGATAAAACGAGAGTCAAAATCCTTCATTTATACAAAACCTTGACCTAATTTTACATTTTAGGCCAGGCAAAAAGGTCGACAAGGCCATAATATAAAATCATACCGTTTTCACATTAAATTCTCAAATCTAAGCCTTAATCAAGCAAAAAGGTAAGACGTCACCCCTTTCTAGGGTGACGTTAGCCCTTATTAGGGCAAGTGCAGCCTTCTAAAGCAAGACGTTATCCCTTTTTGGGATCCTCCAAGATGCCACATGTTCCAATTTCCCTATCCATCTACCAACACAATCATGATGATGCCATAAGCCTCCTGGTGATGTCCTAGGCCATCTAGAGCCAACGTCTCACTGAAAATGGGTCAATCCCCCTAGGTCCAGCTGTGTCGAGGTGCCTCTGGTTGAATGCCCTCTTCTTCTCAAGTGCAAAGTCTCTAATCAACCTCTGTCCTGTCTCTGCCCCCTGATGGGGTCTCATCATCCATTTGATGGGCTCTTCAACCCCATGGAGGTCCGAACTGATCATCTCCCCATGTGTACCGGTTCAAATGGTACCTTTCCGTCGGGCATGGTCCTGCACATCAAAGGCTATGCCTTCCATGGGCTCATCAGTCACAGGGATCATAGCAATGTCAATCACATCTCATCATCAATATTATTAAACATATGCATAGAATCCCTAATACATCAATCAATAACTTAAAGACGTTACACAAGCCTGCAATACAAGTTTGAAGAAAGAGACAAGACGTCCTATTGGGATAGTGTCCACAGGAAAAGGAAAGTTCCCGAAAAGACCTCATACAAGCCATGTAAGTGGGTGATGTGGTCAGGGGATGTCCAAGCATGTGGTTGCAATGAAGGCTAAGGATGCAAAAGCGTTACCTGTGGATGCCTTTGTAGAAGGCGAGCTGTACCTGTCACAGATGCATTTTTTCCAAGCCCATTCTTGCCTTTATTCTTTTTATTCTTTTATTCTTTTTTGCTTTTTTTATTCAAGAGCTAATCAGGGGACACTGCCTTGGCATGGTGACCAGAGTTGACAGTGTTACCCACAAGTACTTTCACAGAGATGAAAAGGTTGGCTCATGATGAGACCCCCTTTCCCTTGGCCATGCAACAAAGAGTCACTACCCTGGAGGGGTAACCAACTCGTGGCAATGTCATGCTACTAGGTACCCATGGTCCTAATAGACTGGCTCGTGATGAGACCCCCTATCCTCTGACTAGGTCTTATTTTGTTATTTTTTTGGGTCCCTCTTGTTTCTTGCTGATAAGCCTTTTATTGCTTTCTCAGGGATCCCTGGGCGAAGCATCTTGAGGTTTTATTCTTAGGATTTTATCTTTTACCAACTTGCTTTTACCTTCTGGACCTTTAGCCCCTTCTTCCCATGAGGTAAGGTGCAGTCCTGAAAATAGGTCAACCCAATGCCTGGACAAGGGGAATGGGATAAGTGAGCAGGAAGTAAGATGAAGAATTGGTGCTATGATGGGAGCGGATGATGGAATTTCAGAAATCTCCCCAGTGGAAAACCAAAATCTACAGATACAGGCTTGCTAGGGCACCCTGTCAATCCCCCCAAACATGGTCAAGTGGGAAAATGTAAGATCCAAGTAGTCATTAGAAATAAAAGGAATCAGATGCATATATTTAAAGGTTTTAACGATCAAATGCGACACATACCATGATACCTGGACTAATTACCTCATGAAGCAAGAACCTATTTTGATGTAGGACCAAACCGATGGTGATGGATGCTGATACTGCTGACAAGATAAAGACGATGGAAGAAGAAAAGGTGGGCCCTCCAGGGCCATTCTCAGGTCAATCCTGCTCTAGGTACTCCATGTCTAGGACCCGTGGTCCTTGAGACATGATCTCCTAGTTATCCCTGAAAAGTGGGGATAACATCATGCTCCAACTCGGGGACATGTGCTCACCATAGAGTGCATGAGAACCTCAACATCTCTGACATAACCTACAGACCTTCTTGATCTCCCTCGTATTTCCTGATCTTATACTTGGTTGTTCCTTGGACAACCCTGGTGTACTGTGTAGAGGGAGGAGGCTGGGATTCTGCTGTAAATACCTCTTCATGGGATGGATGAATCTGTACGTCATCTTCTGGTCTTTTCAGCATCTTCACAGTCCCAATTTATTTGTTTTTAAATTCATCGAGGAGTTGTTGGTACTCTTTCCTTTTGGGCCATTTGATCTGATCAAAATCCTTCTCTATAGAGAAAGGCATATATTCAAGAGAATATTCATGAAGGGTTTGTATGATCTTATCATGTGCATTGTCACTTTTGACCGGGGGATTAACTTCTTACACATGGGTCTCAGTCATTGGCTCATTTAGGAGACGGCTACTTGTTCCATTTTTTCGAGGGAATTCTATAAAATAGAGGTCCATCTCAAGGGTACTGCCCAACATTAATGAAAATTTCCTGGACAACAACATCCCCCACACATCTGGGATGTCTGCTATCATGATGGCAATGTGGATCACTTTCTTGGGGTATTCTTTAAGGAAAATTTCCACATTCTCAACCACTCCATGTGTGGGGATGGCTTTAGATTCGAAACCACATACATTTCTGTAAGGGTGTGTCACTTTCAACCCTAATTTTTGCATGAATTTGAACGGAATTATGTTGGCACCTTCCCCTGTATCTAGCATGCAGTTGTTGAGGCTCTTGTATTTCATTATTAAAGTCATGAATAAGGGAGGGTTTTATCCGTATTGAACCTTGAAATGATCGTCTTGTATCATGATAGGGGGGTCCATGGGTTCATCTGATCCTTGAAAGAAAGTGTCAAAGCATTCCTTGATAGATGGGACCTTAATGGATTCTCTTAGGGGAATGTTTACATGCATCTTTGATAGTTCCCCTTCAAAGTCAAAGTTCAGGTGAACCTTCCTAGCCTCAGATGTCTTGGGAAGAAGTACTTCCAAAGGTGGGGGATTTTTCTGGTCAGCAGTAGGTTGGTTCAACTTCTTTCTTATGTACACTTGAAATTCTTGTTTATTTAGCTTCTCTCATGATTCTTTGTCTAGGTTGATTTATTACTGCCATCCTTGTTGACCTGGCTACTTCTTTCATGGCTTCCTGATGCTCTATGTCAGTGATATTGATTTGAGGACCTTCCATGAAGTGGTCCATGTTATTCACTTATTGATGGCCATTATTATTGTAAGGAAACTGATGCTCCCAATGTGCTTCACTGCATTCTAGGCACCAAGGGTTTTCGTCCACAATGTTTGTAGGGGCCAAGGTGTTTGGGACTTCTTGCTCATTCTTTGGCTTATAGAATTAATTCCCCTTTTGAAATTTCCCTTTGTACGGGACCCTGGGTGTTTGGCTTTGGGATCTTTCCAAGTTGACTATCCTGCTCATAATGTGTTCACAATTTTTTATGATACCATCCACAGAGGCTTGCAACTTGGATATACTAGCACAAAGGTATGAAGTGGGTTCAATATTGTGGACTAATTTTGGCTTGGTGTCCAGTTTTCCCCTTGGATTAACGAAAGGCTCAATCTTGGATGAGAGGAGGTTTCCTTCTATTTTAGTAGCGAGCTCTTGGGCTTCCTCAATGGATTGAGGGTTTTTATCTCTGAGAAGATACCCCAATTGGCCATTGAAAGACTTGGTGTAGATGTGGATGAGGTAATCATCTTTTGGATGATGGCTTGTAGGGATCCTTTGCAGCAAGGTCTAAAACCTAGTATGGAACTCCCGAATAGATTCATTTTCATTTTTCGCAAGGTTATTTAGTTGGGTGAGGAGCATGTTAGGGTCTTCTTTGATACTCCATATTTTAAGAAAGACCTCTTCAAGTCTGTCCATGGTTTTAATGCTATCATCGAGAAGGCTCAGGTACCAACACCTTGAAGCATCATAGAGGGTAGCAAAGAACAAATTCATGACTAAATATTCAACATCATCACTAATGGGATGAAGCTGAAAAAATGACCAAAAGATGCTCATGTGCTCTTCGACACTGATTGCATCAGTACCAGTGAATTTGGGCAACCACTTCTCACACTTAGGTGGAATTTTCCTAGGGTAGCCTGGTATGGTTGACATGTCTAGTGGTTCGAAGAGAGTAGATGACCACTGTCCTTGATTGTTAGCTGGGTTCGCTGTAGTGGTGGTCCCTGAACTAGAAATGGTTTTCAAAGGAAGACTCATTCAGAAAAGTGATTTTACAACAAGAGAGTTCTTGGGAGGCTTCCTTCTAAAGGATAAAGGAGGATTATTGAACCTCTTTTTGGTTTGTGGAGTCGCCAGATAGTTTTCTTGAAACTACCAAAGAAAAGGGGAAAACACCCTAATGGAGTCGCTAGGTAATCTTGTAAGAAAAAGACTCTCTGAGGTAAGGCTTACCGAAAATTTTTCGTCTGAGGAAGGTTTGACTTAGTGTTCCCCGACAATGACGCCAAAATGTTATCGCATATTTTGTAGAAAGGATAAAAGCTTGAGGTTTGAAGGCCAAACTGGCATAACAAGAACCTATCCCACCCAATGTCACCATGATGGGGAGGTTCTTTCTATTTAGGGAGATGAGGCCCAGGGGAGACGTCCCCAGTGACCTGGGATTTTGAAGAGGCAAAAGGATAATAAGACAAAGATAAGATTTCCCCCCCTCACAAGTCACCACCAATCAGATATTCCCGGCTAAAAAACCAATAAAGAAGTAAAACCCCCAAAGAAGTATACCTACATGGAACAAAGCAACAACAAACTAATATGTGCAAGCTATTCAATGGGTTAGTACTTCATAAAACTATCTGATAAATATATAAGCAATATGGCAGTAAATATTGACGAAGTCAATGTTTATAATTATAACAATGCAAGTAATGTCACTTCACCAATAAATGTTAGGACAATATGGCATTCAATGTAATCAATCAACAAATCATCTAATAAATGCCTTAGATCACCATTTAATTTCTCAAAAGACAAAATGTTGCTGCATCAACAAAATAATAGCCAAGGATGACATCAACACTTAGGGTTAGTAGGTTAGTCTAGGCTAGGGTTAGTGAAATTAGGGTTTTAATTCAAGTTTTGAGAGTGTTGTGATCAAATTCACTTCAACTTTGGAGGACTTTAGATCAGTGCCTTTAGGGTAAAATGGAGTCAAATTTAGTGGAGGACGCAAGGGTTGAAGGAGGATGGCTAAGGACTGGAGGGAAGAGTTCTGAAGTGCTGCTATGGTAGGGCCTAAAAAAAAAAACCCTAGGGGAGAGAGGCTCACTCCATTGTTTCTATGGCAAGGCCTTGTCCTCTCTCCTCCTTCCTGAGATGGCAAACAACTAGCTCAATGAAGCACAAAATCAATACAAGAAAGTCTAATGAGGGAGAGTGTTGCTACAACAAGGCTCTTTCATCAAACCCTAAAAGGAAAATGACCCTAAGTGTAGATAACCTAGGCCTGGGACATCTTCTTCCTCTTGAGTTCTAGATGGTAGGGCTAGCAAAAGGGAGGAGGAGAAAGGAGTGTAGCTATGACTAGGCTCTCTTTTTCTTCCTCAATGGCTGAAAATTTCTCTTAATGGGGACATGAGACAAGGACCTACTTGTGTGCTTGTCACCTAGGGTTTTATTCAACAAATTACAAACATATGCAATAAAATAAGACTACAACCATTCATTTAAGAAGTTTTGCAAAAAAAAAAAAAAACACTTACATATCACCATGAAATAACATGCAAACCCTAGTTGTAACACCTTCCACCAAGAGAAAAGCCAAGAGATACCAAAAATATCTTCCTTCAACAAGTGCACCTCACCAAATCAGCCAAATACCCAAGATAGGGCGCAAATTTCAGACCTCCTTATGGAATGAATGAGTAGTGATGATAAAACGAGAGTCAAAATCCCTCATTTATACAAAACCTTGACCTAATTTTACATTTTAGGTCAGGCAAAAAGGTCGACAAGGCCATAATATCAAATCATGCTGTTTTCACATTAAATTGTCAAATCTAAACCCTAATCAAGAAAAAAGGTAAGATGCCACCCCTTTCTAGGGTGACGTTAGCCCTTATTAGGGAAAGTGCAGCCTCTTGAAGCAAGATATTAGCTCTTTTTGGGATCCTCCAAGCTACCACATGTTCCAATTGCCCTGTCCATCTTCCAAAACACTCATGATGATGTCATAAGCCTCCTGGTGATGTCCTAGGCCATCTAGAGCCAACGTCTCACTAAAAATGGGTCAATCCCCCTAGGTCCAATTGTGTCAAGATGCCTCTGGTGGAACATCCTCTTCTTCTCCAGTACATAGTCTCTAATCAACCTCTGTCCTGTCTATGCCCCCTGATGGGGTCTCAACATCCATCTGATGGGCTCTTCAGCCCCGTGGAGGTCCGAACTGATCATCTCCCCATGTGTACCGGTCCAAATGGTACCTGTTCATCGGGCATGGTCCTGAACATCAAAGGCTATGCCCTCTATGGGCTCATCAGTAACAAGGATCATATCAATGTCAATCACATCTCATCATCAATATTATTAAACGTATGCACAAAATCCCTAATACATCAATCAATAGCTCAAAGACGTTACACAAGCCTACAATATAAGTTTGAAGAAAGAGACAAGGCGTCCTATTGGGATAGTGTCCACAGGAAAAGGAAAATTCCCGAAAAGACCTCATCCAAGACATGTAAGTGGGTGATGTGGTCAGGGGATGTCCAATCATGTGGGTGCAGTGAAGGCTAAGGATGAAAAAGCGTTACCTGTGGATGCCTTTGTAAAAGTCGAGTTGTACCTGTCACAGATGCATTTTTTCCAAGCCCATTCTTGCCTTTATTCTTTTTATTCTTTTATTCTTTTTTGATTTTTTTATTCAAGAGCTAATCAGGGGACACTGCCTTGGCATGGTGACCAGAGATGACAGTGTTACCCACAAGTACTTTCACAGAGATGAGAAGGCTGGCTCGTGATGAGACCTCCTTTCCCTTGGCCATGCAACCAAGATTCACTACCCT
This sequence comes from Picea engelmannii, assembly GCA_009831015.1. Taxonomy (NCBI): domain Eukaryota; kingdom Viridiplantae; phylum Streptophyta; class Pinopsida; order Pinales; family Pinaceae; genus Picea; species Picea engelmannii. Next base: position 123,310 of record ML792092.1, on the reverse strand, counting down.
GGCATGGTAACCAACTGGTGGCAATGCCATACTGTTAGGTACCCTTGGTCCTAATAGGCTGGCTTGTGATGAGACCCCCTATCCTCTGACTAGGTCTTGTTTTGTTATTTTTCTGGGTCCCTCTTGTTTCTTGTTGAGAATCCTTTTATTTATTTCTCAGGGATCCCTGGGCGAAGCATCTCGAGGTTTTATTCTTAGGCTTTTATCTTTTACCAACTTTATTTTACCTTCTTGACCTTTAGCCCCTTCTTCCCATGAGGTAAGGTGTAGTCCTGAAAATAGGTCAACCCAATGCCTGGACAAGGGGAATGGGATAAGTGAGTGGGAAGTAAGATGAAGAAGTGGTGCTATGATGGGAGTGGATGATGGATTTTCAGAAATCCCCCTAGTGGAAAACCAAAACCTATAGATACAGGCTTGCTAGGGCACCCTGTCAATCCCCCCAAACATGGTCAAGTGGGCAAATGTAAGATCCAAGCAGTCGTTAGAAATATAAGGAATCAGATACATATATTTAAAGGTTTTAACGATAAAATGCGACACATACCATGCTACATGGACTAATTACCTCATGAATAAAGAACCTCTTTTGATGCAAGACCAAATCAATGGTGATGGATGTTGCTACTTCTGAAAAGATAAAGACGATGGAAGAAGAAAAGGTGGGCCCTCCAGGGCCATGCTTAGGTCAATCCTACTCTCGGTACTCCATGTCTAGGACCTGTGGGCCTCGAGACACGATCTCCTAGTTATCCCTGAAAAGTGGGGATAACAGTACTCACAACCACTCAAGGATATCCAAGTCATGGGCCCACACATGTCCGTGTGTACTAAATCTAATATCCTAGCTGACCTGGTGTCACTGCTGGGGAATGATTCCATGGTAAAATTACCAAGCACACACCCTCTACAAACATCTTGATGCTCTATACTGATATGTGGCACTCCTTTCACAACCTCTCTAAGTCCTCTGAGAGCTCCATGATGTAGGTGGGCCATCCTATGATGCCATAACTCACAACTCTGTCTGTTGCTATCACTACTCGATGCCAATGCATAAAGTGGCTGAAAAAGAAATCTAAACAGTTTCCCATCCCTCACTCCAATCACTTGTATTTAGGCAAGTGATGACCCCCGAGGATGAATGAGTACTTCAGTGCCTCTGAATTTCATCTCAAGACCTCTATCCTGGAGGATGGAAACTGAAATCAAATTCTTCTTTAGCCCACAGACATAGAGAACGTCCCTGAATGATATAGGTGGCATGATATCTCTCCAAAAGGTAACTGCTCCAAACCCAACAACTCTGACCAATGTGTCATCTCCAAGAGAAATCTCTATCCTAACCTCGATGTCTCTAAGATCAGTAAGGTGATATTGAAATCCAGTCATATGTCTCGAAGCCCCGCTATCAATATACCATATATTGGGTTCCGTCTCAACTAAAGTGTAGCATATGATGAAAGCACACTCTCTATGAAACCATGTCTGAAAATCTGCCTCCTCTGCTATAGTTGCAGTACCACTCCTCTTCTTCTTCCTGTTCGAGCATTGTCCAGCATAGTGCCCAAAATTATTACAAACAAATCACTTCACTTTGCTCATATCTCTCTTCTGACCACTGCTTTGATCACTTCTGGTCTCTCCTCCATTCCCCTGTGGTGGGGTCCCAAAATTGGGACCCTGTCGACCCCCACAACCGACCTTCTTCTTTCCCTTTGTCCAAAGAGAAATATCCTCATCATCCTGACTAGATTATTGTTGTTGATGTTGCCGCTGTCTAGAAACCTCGGCTGCAAGCCTAATATCCTCCTGGACGAAGTCATCCCACATCCTCTCCCATGTAAGCATGGCCTCCCTAGCAACAATGCCACGTACAAATGGACCCCACGGTTTGGTGAAGCTATTTATAGATTTCCTCACCAAAGAGTTAGGGTTCACAACCTCTCCGACGGTTGCAATCTCGTCTCTGATCTGAGTGTAGCGACCAAGGAATGAAGTTACCGACTCATCCTTGAGCATGCAAATGCTCCTGAGTTGGTCATGGAGAACCATATTTCGGTTCTCATTGGAGCTCTCATATAACTTACATAGAGATGAACACATCTCGTATGCATAAGTCTTCCCCGTCAAATGGGGTATGATATGATCATGAACTACATCACAAATGGTCCTCTTTTCCTTGTTGTTCTATTTCTTGAACTCTTCCACCAAGATGGGGGAAGTGACAGGAATGACTGAAATAGTTGCCTTGACTATGTCCCATAGATTGAGTTCCTATAAGGAAAAGACCATCCTCACCTTCCAAGGAGACCAATTTCTAGCCCCAGCTAGCGTGTCCTCAACTCGCATCTGAGATGTTGACAGGTCTACCAAACTGCACTCCCCAACTGATGCTCAAAATTCCAAGGAAAACGCTGCCTCACTCCTATAAACACAGGTGTGAAAAGAGACAAGCATAATCTAATCTCACTCCTAATAAAATAGGTGTGAAAAGAGGTCAAGTCAAATTAGCTTCACTCCTACTCCATAGGTGTGAAAAGAGACTGATGACAAAGTTCCAAAACTGCCCAACTTTCCTCTACAAAAATATGCCCTCTAACAACCACTGAAGGAGTCAATGGTTGTCCACAAAATTCTTCCAAGAAGATGTATATGACAACCAACACATGTGCTATCCAAACTGCTCAAAATTTCAACCACCTCAGCTCTTATACCATAAATATTTTCAGGTCCTATCAAGCTTGCCAACTGGTTCTATCTTTGACCACAGATTGGCTCTAATTTTCAACTGTTATGTAAATGTTTGTTGTTGTTTTAGGACAACCAACAGTCCAAGAACTTCTTGCTGATTTGTTATGGTTGTACTTGCAATTTTAGGTTCTCTAGCATGTAGTTTTAGTAACCAAAAGTTAGCACATGCATACTAAAATAAATACAACACACCTAAAGATATTTACAGCTGAAAATAAGTAGATCTAAAAGACTAACACACATCATTTTGTACACAGGTATTTTTGGTCAACATGACCCTGGATAACCCCCCCCCGGGGAAAAACAGTTTGGAATATATGTCTATATATGAGGAAATCATATGGTGGGATACAACAAGTACAAAATATAGAGGAACATGATACAATAGCATCTTGATCCAAGATGAAATACAAGTCTAAAATAACCAGGTGCACCCCCCATACAAGCTCTCAAATCCACTGAAACTGCTCTAGAAGCAAACTGTGAGCTCAAAATAAAAAACCCCTCCATAGGAATGAATCTCTGCTAAATGGCCTCCCTCTGCAACTGATCTCACTGCAATATGATGGATAGAAGTCCTCCCCACAACTAATGTTCCCTCATAAGAAAGTGCACCCTCCACAGTAATGAAGCCTCCTCAGTAAATAAACAAGGCTAGAATTTGAATGCATCCCTCCATGAAAGCATGCACCCAAGATCAAGCCTCCTCATGCAAAAAACATCATCTCAAATATCCCTCTCTTCCTCTCCAAGTGAGAAAATGAAGTAATCAACTCTCCTTCACCCTTTGCACCCATCTTAAACATGCATAAGGAAACCTAAAAAACCAATGGATGAGATCATCTCATCTCCCATCTAATCAATGGTTGAGATCTCACCAAAGGTATCTAAGTCAATAAACCACTTTCGGTTAAGTTTCCTAAGTTAACTTTATGTTTCTATTTCACCCACAAAGTGAATTAATAGTCATTTTAGGCATAAATGACTAAATTTCACTTTTGACTTAAAACTCCTAAGTCAAAGTGAAATTAGACACAAGTACAAGGAACAAAGTGTATAGTCCATCCCACATGTGTCTAGGAGAGAAAAAACACATGGGGAACACCTCCCAAGGTACACAACTCAACAGTCTCATCATGAGCCGACCTATTAGGTACATGGGCATGTAACAGTATGACACTACCATCTATCTGGTCACCAAACTAGGGTAGTGGCTCTTGGTGGCATAGCCAAGAGAAAGGGGGTCTCATCACTAGCCAACCTTCTCATTTCTGTGAAGTGCCTGTGGGTAACGTTGTCACCTATGGCTGCCATGCCAGGACAATGTCCCCAAAATTTTCCATTGAAAATAAAAAGCAATAAGAATAAAAATAAAAGGCATTGAATGGGATAGGAAACAATAACATCCATGATAAGGTTCATCTCTCCCTCTACAAAGGCACCCACATGCAAGACCTACATTTCCCTGTTATCACTGCACCCTCTGCCCAAAAACTTCCCCTACACCATTTCACACACTTACATGACCTAGATTGGCTCTCACCTAGGAAACACCCCAAACTTGAAGAGGATTATCCCAATAGGAAATCCTAATACCCTCTCCAAAACTGACTTGTTAAACTGCATAACGTCTTTGAGCATTTGTCTGGGTAAAGGGCAGTTTGATGCACATGTTTGGGTAATTTGATTATTGGATATGATTGGTGTACTTTTTGTTGTTGCAGAACCATGCCTCGGTGGACTGGTACATATGGGGAGATGATTAGCTTGAACCTCCATGGGGCTCAAAGCTCAGTAGATGGATGTTGTGACCCCAACTAGGGGCAGAGAGACACCAGAGGATGGCACCAGGAAGAAAAAAGGATGATTTCCCCGAGACAATCTGGAAGGCATAGACCCAAGGGGTTCTTTCCCTTCCACCATGACATTGGCCCTTGAAGGCCCCTGATGTCATCATGTTGACCCTTGACATCATCCAGTTAGGGTTTGGCATTTATGAGGACAATTTGGTGCTAGTTGGCACGTGTGGAAACATTTGAGGAATATGGAGTCCTAGAGTTTTGCATTTGAGGCCTAGCTATCCATGTTGGGGGTCTAACGTCACCCTAGAAGGGCATGACGTCATCTCTAAAAGTGAAATTAGGGTTTTAATGATTGAATTTATGTAAAAACTGGATTTTTGATGTAATTTGGCCATTCCGACCTTTTATGACCTAAAAAATAGTTAAAGGTCATTGAGATTGTATAAATAAGAGATAAAACTATCATTTTTCATCATAATTGACTCATCACACAAGTGGTGGTCTGAAATTCGCCCTTCTTTAAGGTTTCTTGGCTGAAATTAGTGGTGCGTACTTCTTGGAGGAGGCATTTATTGATGCACTTTGGAAATTTTCATGTGGAGGATCTTCAAATAGGGTGTTTTGCTTGATTATTATTGGTGAATGTTGAGCCTCAAAATAGTCCCTATTCTCACTCCATTAATTCACTAAAACCTTCACAATTACTTCCATTGTATTCAATAATCCATAACTTTCTTTTTTAGTGACAACTTCAATCCTCGCACATATTGTGTTGTGCCTCTAAGCTTACGAGCTCCTGGTTGACATTAAATCGTTGAGAATTTATACGACATAGATTGCACTCAACAGTGAAGTAAGTGGAAAATCTTCATTTATTTTTATGAATGAATTCTTATGGTTAATTTTACTTGTTTCATGTCTAAGATTAAGAAATTGCTTGCTTGAAACCCTAGGGTAAAGACATATGTTATTAAATTTTTCCTTATAATCTTCCATGTGCTAAAATTTCTTGAAAGACACCTATCTTGAAGTAGATACTATATCCCTACCACTATATCACTCTAGTAACCCTACTTCCATGCCCAATTTCATATTTTATTACAATTTGTTCAAGCAAAGGAGAAATTGCTAGGGCCTAACCCTTGCTACTTTCTAGCAATTTTCTCTTGAAGGTGGATTTTTGAGGTCTTGGGATACCAACACCTTTCTTATCCTTCCATACCTTTAACATATAATTATCATTGATATATTTCCTATAAGATTTGATTCTTCCATTAATGACTCCATTTACCCTAGAAAGGCACTAGACTACCATATACAAGTGTTGATTGATTAAACAAACACTTATACTTTATCCTTGAATCCTTTACTAACATTTGCTAACCCTAAATTGGACTAACTCCCAACCTAACTTGTTGCTGTATCAAAACATTGCTACAGACATACAAAAATACATTGATTTGATACATTTACCTACAAAACTTGCACTAAAACCATTCAAAACTCAATTGCGATAATTGTTAGTCAATCTACTAGTTAAGTGCTAACTTTGTATGGTGTTTTCTTGCACTTTTGACCATTAGAATTTTCTATTGTTTCAAAATATTGCTACAACCATCTAACTGCAGAAAATTCTTTGCAAAAGTGACATTAAGAGCTAGCTAAACATTTCCAACTTTGCTTGTGACAATTTATTATCAATTCTCCTAGTCAAAGTTACTTTTTCTTGTCTTTTTCAAGAAATTTCAAGGCATAAATCTTGTGGCTGTTATAAAATATTAATTGTTGTTATAAAATGTTGCATTGCTTCAAATTCATATCAGATAGCTTCCTTTATGAAGGTTTATTGTCTTATGAAGCACTAACAATCATTTGGTACTTGGAAAGTTCCCCATTTTCATTGTTGTCTTGTTCTAGGCACGTACAAAATATTATCCATTTTGCTTCATCTTTTAAAGACATAAAGAAACCTTTGATTTGAGTGACCTGTGAGAGGGGAAGGATTTCCTTGTGATTACTTGCCTTAGCCTTATCAAACCCCCCATGTCACCAGGGACGTCTCCCCTAGGGTATTCTTGACATAATCCTAAATAGAAAGGGATCTCCTATTAAGGTGATAGTGATAGGTTATTCCTAGTTACACCAATTCTGTATTCGCTTGCCTTGGGATTTTGGGAAAGTACAAATTGTGCAATAACATTTTGGTGTTGTTGTCAAGGAAAAATGAGTCAATATTCCTCAACGATGCCTTTTCGTTAAGCCTTTCCCTCAAATCCTTTATCTTATGAATCTTACCTAGCGACTCCATTGAGGGTGATTCCCTCTTTTCCATTTGGTCATTCCGAGAAGGATTATCCGGCGACTCCCCTAATGATTAAGCTAAACATAACTTCTCAATGGGACCCGGGTAATTTTAAACCCTTAGAAATGAGTAAAATTTTGGGTTAAACACGACAAATGCCTTCGAGGTATGAAAATTGGCTCCCAAGATTCACTAGTAGTGATGAGGAAAACACTGAAGACCATATGAGTAAATTTTGGGCCTTCTTTCAACTACATCCTATTAGTGATGATGTTGAGGATCTAGCAATGAATATTTTCTCTGCCACTCTTCATGATAATTCCCAAAGATGGTATAATTACCTCCCTGATGCTAGTATTAAATCCATGGATCAATTAGAAGAGGTCTTCCTCAAAAGATGGAATATCAAAGAGGATCCTATCGCGTTGCTAAAAAAACTTTATTACATAGAGAATAATGAGAATGAGATTGGTAGGGAGTTTCATACCAGATTCCATAAGATGTTATAACAAATCCCTAGAAACTATCATCCTGGACCCCAGTTCCTCATTTTCATCTATACTAAGAAATTCTATGGACAATCAAAATTTTTAATCGATATAAAGAAATCAAGGAAAATACACGAATCTTTTGACATAGCCACAAAAGTCGAAGCCAAAGTCCTCTCATCTAAGGAAGAACAACTCATTGTTCTATAAGTCAATATTAATGAAGCCATCCAAGATCCTATTCCTCCTTCAAAAAAAGAGGAGGATGAGGTTAGTCACTTTCCTTTTCATGTTTTTGATGATACCTTATTCTATGATTCAGAGGGTGAGGTAGAAAGGGAATCCTTGTATGAGCTAGACCCTCCATATGATGAGGACGAGGCATTAGTGCTTGATTCTCCATTTTATAAATTTATCCAAGCCTTTGATGCTCCTACAAAGGAAGAGGTGAGTATGGTAAGTCCTTTCCCTTTCCAAGATTTTGATGATGCCATATTTTGTGATTTGGAAAGTAAAGAAGTGTTAGAAGATCCCTTGGATGCTTTAATCCCTTCGTGTTATGACCAAGATAATGACATTTTTGATAATATTGATGAGTTCATACATGTCAGGAAACGTAGATGGGATTTGATTTGGTATGATGGGTATCCCATTTACGACATTGAGGGTCATTTCCAATTGTTTCCTTTACAACTATCAAATGAGGCTACTAATAATTTTGACATTTGGCAACAAGGAGATGATATGGTTACAAAAATTTTTCAAACACCCAAGGATGACCTAGTGCTATGTTCTCCTAATTATTTTCGGTCATACCTTGAGGATTTTGATGAATATTCCTTTGAGAACTTGGATTTATTCCATGAAGAAGATTATCGACCACCGTTGTGCTCAGATATTAATAAAGGTGAGGACATTGCTTTCCCAGAGAATGATCCTTATGACGATGTTTTCCATCTCCCTTTGACTACTTTATCTCTCTATGTCACTATAGGTGTAGTTGGGAAGCATGTCCTTTTTCTTAAGTTTTCTTTGGGACAAAGCCTGATTTTAGAATTCAAGGGTAGGTTGAATACCTCAAGAAGAAATTTATTATCTTAGTCTTTCACCCTTCCCTTAAGAAATTGTAATTCATCATCTAGGTTCTTACTGGTCCCTTCCCAGACCTTAGGATGTGAAGATGTCCAAGGTAGCCAACCTTCAGACTCTTTGAGTCAGTCTTTTGAACCTTTGATTTTTCACGATCCCTTCATGAGATGGACTGAGCACTTTTATAAAAGTGTGACTTGGCATAATTTTGTGAGCTAGACTTTACAATTTTCGATGATGTAATACATGTTCTAACTCATGTTATTTTTGTGCTTGACTTGTCATTGTTTGGATTTATGATGAAGCACAGAGGCAGGTATTATGAGATATTTCTAGGATGGTTTCATTGGTTATTTGACTAAACCTAGCATTCAACCAACAAGTAAGTAGAGGTAAGTAGGCATTTACATTCATTGTATATACCATCTGCATATCATGCTAGATTAGTATAATTGTATTTTCATTTTCTTCATTATGTACATATGCTCATGTTAGATTAGAGATATTTTCACTTTTCATTTTATTATATCATATATGAGCGAGGGGTGATATCACCACCCTGATGATTACTAATACATTTGTTGAGATCTAGCAGATACAGGGCATACCAGAGATGCTGAGGTTCTCATGCGCTCTACAGTGAGCACATGTCCCCGAGTTAGAGCTAGATGTTATCCCATATCCTAGGGATAACTAAGGAGATAATGTATCAAGGCCCATAGATTATAGACATGGAGTACCAAGAACTAGATGACTTAAGAATGGCCCCTCTTTTATTTCGTGCATCCTATTCATCAACAACAATAGTTTCCATCCCACCAGCCTGGTCCTGAAGCAACAGTAAGTCTTGCTCCATGAGGTAATGAGTCTGGGTATCATGGTATGTATCACTCTGATTTTCAAAGAATTATATATGTTGTAGTGAAATCTCCCTTATTTCATAAAGTTTGCTTGGAAATTATGCTCTTTAACTTGTTCATACCTAGGGCGGGNGGGGGGGGGTGACATAATTCCCTAGGTAAGTTGTTTCCCTTTAGGATGAGTATCCACTGGGTGGGTCTATGAAAGGTCATCATCCATTCCTTTCATACTTACCATTTTTTTTCATCATTATCCCTCTCATCTTCCCCTACCTTGGTTTGGGCATTGGGGTTGCCACACTAGAAAGGGTTGTACCTTGCCTTGTGAGAAGAAGGGGCTAAAGGCTCAGAGGATAAAAGTAGCTGGAAAGAGTTGAAAGACAAAATAAAAACTTTTAGATGCTTCACCTAGGGATTCCCAAGAAAGAAATAAAAATATCCTTAGTAATAAAAGGGGACCCGTAAGATAAAATAAAACTCAAGGTCTAGTTGGTGGATGGGAGGTCTCATCATGAGCCAACCTATTAGGTCCATGGGCATATAGTGGTATGAAACTACCATCTATCTGGTCACCAAACTAGGGTAGTGGATCTTGGTGTCATAGCCAAGAGAAAGGGGGTCTCATCATGAGCCAACCTTCTAATTTCTGTGAAGTGCTTGTGTGTAATGTTGTCACCTATGGTTGCCACACCAAGATAGTATCCCCCACATTTTACCTTGAAAAGAAAAATAAATAAGACTAAGAATAAAAAAAATTGAATGGGATAGGAAACAATAACATCCATGATAAGGTGCATATCTCCCTCTACAAAGGAACCCATAGGCAAGACCTACATTTCCCTGTTATCATTGCACCCTCTTCCAAAACACTTCCCCTACAACATTTCAAACACGTACATGAATTAGATTGGATATCACCTAGGAAACACCCCAAAATTGAAGAGTATTATCCCAATAGGAAATCCTAAGATCCTGTCCAAACTTGACTTGTTAAACTACATAACGTCTTTGAGCATTTGTCTAGGTAAAGGGGGGTTTGATGCACATGTTGGGTAATTTGATTATTAGATGTGATTGAAATTGCTATGATCCATGTGACTTATAAGCCCATATAGGGTTTACTTGTTGTTGCCGCAGGACCATGCCTTGGTGGACAAGTTCATATGGGGAGATGAATAGCTTGGACCTCCATGGGGTTGAAATCCTAGCAGATGGATGTTGTGATCCCAACTAGGGGCAGAGAGACACCAGAGGATGGCATCAGGAAGAAAGAAGGATGTTTTCCTTGAGACACTTTGGCAGACCTAGACCCAGGGGGGTCTTTCCCTTCCATCATGACATTTTCCCTTGAAGGCCCTTGACATCATCATGTTGACCATTGACATCATCCAGTTAGGGTTTGACATTTATGAGGATGATTTTGTGCTAGTTGGCACATGTAGAAACACTTGAGGCCTATGCAGGCCTATCGTTTTGCATTTGAGGCCTAGTGTTCCATTTTGGGGGTCTAACATCACCCTATAAGGGCATGACATCATCTCTAAAAATGAAATTAGGGTTTTAATTGTTGAATTTATGTAAAAACTAGATTTTTGATGTAATTTGGCCATGTCAGCCTTTTATGACCTAAAAATTAATTGAAGGTCATTGATATTGTATAAATAAGAGAAAAAACTCTCATATTTCATCATAATTGAATCATCAAATAAGTGGTGGTTTGAAATCTGACCTTCTTTAAGGTTTCTTGGCTGAAATTAGTGGTGCACACTTCTTGGAGAAGGCATTTATTGGTGTACTTTGGAAAATTTCATGTGGAGGATCTTCAACTAGGGGGCTTTGCTTGATTATTCTTGGTGAAGTAAGTGGAAAATTTGCATTTCTTTATTGTGAATGAATTATTATGGTTAATTTTACTTGTTTCATGTCTAAGATTATGAAATTGCTTGCTTGAAACCCTAGGGGAAAGCCATATGTTATTATCTTTTTCCCTATAGTCTTCCATGGGCTAAAATTTCTTGAAAGGAACCTATATTGAAGAAGATAATAGATCCCTACCATTGTAGAACTATAGTAGCCCTACTTCCATTCCCAGTTTCATATTTTATTACAATTTGTTCAAGGAAAGGAGAAATCGCTAGGGCCTAACCCTTGTTACTTTCTAGCAATTTTCTTTTGGAGGTGGATTTTTGAGGCCTTGGGATACCAACACATTTATTATCCTTCCATCCCTTTAAAATATCATTGTCATTGCTATATTTCATGTAATATTTTATGCTTCCATTAGTGGATTCCATTTTCCCTAGAAAGGCACTGACTACCATCTACAAGTGTTGATTGATCAAACAAACACTCATACTTTTATCCTTGAATCCTTTACTAACATTTGCTAACCCTAAATTAGACTAACTCCCAAGCTAACTTTATGTTGTAGAAAAAAAATTATACAACCATAGAAACCTACATTGATTTGATACATTTACCTACATAACTTGCACTAAAACCATTCAAAACTCAATTGGGATAATTGCTAGTCAATCTACTAGGTAAGTGCTAACTTTGTATGGTGTTTTCTTGCACTTTTGACCATTAGAATTTTATATTGTTGAAAAAGATTGCTACATCCATCTAACTACATTAAATTCTCTACAAAAGCAACATTAAAAGCTAACTAAATATTTCCAACTTTTCTTGTGACAATTTATTATCAATTTGCCTAGTCAAAGTTACTTTTTCTTTTCTTTTTCAAGCAATTTCAAGGCATAAATCTTGTGGCTGTTATAAAATATTAATTTTTGTTATAAATTGTTGCATTGTTGTAAATTCATATCAGATAGATTACTTTATGAAGGTTTATTTTATTATGAATCACTAACAATCATTTGGTACTTTGCCTCGTTTGCCTTGTCATCTTGTTTTGGGCGGGTACACAATATTATCCATTTTGCTTCATCTTTTAAAGACATAAAGAAACCTTTGATTTGAGTGATATATGCGAGGGGAAGGATTTCCTTGTGATTAATTTCCTTAGCCTTCTCAAACCCCCCAGGTCATCGGGGATGTCTCCCCTGGGGTAGTCTTGACATACTCCTAAATAGAAAGGGATATCCTATTAAGGTGACAGTGATATGTTATTCCTAGTTAAGCCAATTCTGTATCCGCTTGCCTTTGAATTTTGGGAAAGTACCAATTGTGTGATAACATGGCCCATAATATCTATGGAAGTGACTTTGAATCTAGCATGCAAGATGCCATCTCTTCTAGAGATCTATTTTTCTGCTCAGCAACTCTGTTTTGCTATGAAGTATAGGGAATTGTGTGTTGCAACTGAATCGCTGTCTGATGACAAATATTCTGGATCTCATAGTTGATATACTCTCCCCCGTTATCAGTTTAGAGGAATTTGATTTTCTTTTCTGACTGTGTCTTAACCAGGGCTTTGAAATCTTTGAGGTGTTCAAAGACCTCTGATTTTTTCCTGAGAAAGAAAATCCATATGAAACGTGAGAAATCATCAACAAAAATGAGCATGTACCTTGATTTTATGATTGATGGATGAGGAAAGGGGCTCATGAGGTCACTATGGATTATATATAAAGGAGAGGAAGCCCTCTGTGTCTTTACTTTTTTGAATTTCTCTTGAGGGTGTTTTCCAAGAACACATCCCTCAGAAATTTCTTTGGAGAAACAGATGTCTGTTAGAACATCAACCAATCCTTGTTTGCTAAGTTGTTGCATATATATGAAATTCAAATGCCAGAAAATTTTGTGCCATATCCTAATGCTTTCATCAACATGGGTAAGCAGTAAAGCAGAATCTATTTCAATAAATTCAGAAAATGTATACAATCTAGATTGATGATTTACCTCACCGGTAGCAACCTTGGAGTTGGTTTGGATGTCATAGATATCCACTACATTAGGCATGAATATGACTTTCTTTCCAGTGCCATAATTTTCCATCTGATATACAAAGAGAAAGTTGACAAAATTTTTGGGAACGTGTAACACATTCTCGAAGCTTCCATTTGTGAGTTCAATCCTTCCTTTTCATGTGACCTCAAATGAAGAGTTGTCCTCCATCAGAATGGGAGGACCTTTGCATGCATCCAATGAAGAATATACTACTTTTTTGGTATCCATGTGATGTGATGCTTCTGAATCTACGATCCAAGCATCGAGAGAGGAGTTGATGGCAATCAAAGCATGGCTAAAATTTCCTTTCTTGGGATTTTGATCTTCTGGATTCTTCTTCTTGGCCCCTCAGGGATGCGATCTCAAAGGTTATTTTGCTGAAGTATTTGAGTCATTATGTCTATTTGTTTCTGCATGCATGTAGATTCTGGATGGAATCATTTATGACAATATGTGCATTTCTCCCCTTTTCTTCCCTTGCCACCTTTGGATCTAGAGGCATCGGTGAAGAGTTTTGAGTACCCTTCCTAATTCAGATTTTCATGTGCTTTCCTTTTATGTTTATATTTAGAATTATGATATTTATGACTACTTCCATCTTGCAAAGTAAGTGCATCCGCCTTTGGGCCTTTGATTTTTCCCATGTTGATGAGCTTGGTCTGCTCTTGTGTCAGGGATTCGATAAATTCCTCAAGGGAAGGCATCTTTTAGGTGGATCCAAAGGCGAATTTGATTGAATGGAATGTGGATACAAACACTAAGAATTTAGGACCAAGTTTGGAGAGAATGGTGAGAACCATTTGTTTCTTCTCCTTATATTTATCAACCCTGCAAGCCTTGAGTTGCGATAGTAAATCCTTAAATTTTGTAAAGAAATCTTGGAGATTGTCGAAGATTTTTGGATCCAATGTGATAAATTACACATTGATAATGTGTCCCCTCATCTCATCATGTTTTCCAAATATCCCTTCCATGGTGGTCTAGGCTTCATTGGGGGTTTTACAGGAAGATATGTGAAAAAGAAGATCATGAGAAATGAGACTGCAAATTGTTTTGAATGCTTTATCCATTCGATTTAGATACTTGGATTTTTCTATGGATGATGTCAGTTTTGTATCTATATTCATGGTTAACCTATACAATCCTCTACTTTTCCCATTGTCTTGAATCTTTGGTACCTGCAAAAATAATTCGGTGTATCTTTTTCTTAGCAGTCCATCAGCTTTGATACCTTGTAAATGTGTTGAAACTATACATAATAGATATAGCTAGAAAATAACACACATTTGCAGAGAGAAATTAAGAAATAAGAAGCAAAAGAGAAAGAATGGAAGAATTCTCATTAACCGAATGAATAATGAATAATTTACACATGATATACTCTATATAACTCAACCAATGCGCACTAGAGGAGAAGCCAACACGTCATTGTGGTTTTCTAGAGTGATATGGACACACAACAATAGTTACAGGAGTAAATTGCCACCTAGTCTAGTCTCTCGGGTAGATATGGGAGTGATCTGCCACCTAGCTGAGTTAACTAGTCTATCAGTCTTCAGTTAACTAAATAAAACATAGTGAAGTGAGGAGGAGATCAGGGAATCATGGGTAATGCACTAGTCTGGGGATGATCCCAAGGAAAATGCGCATTGTTGATGATAAAAATTGCAACGAGGATTTCTCCCGCAAAGTATTGCTAAAAGCCTATTATTTAAAGATAATGATATATATAATACTAGTAGGTGGGACCCCTTTGTATATTGGAGGATCATATAAGGTTCTTATTTGATATTTATGCTGCTGTTCGACACTGCTTATAGGGTTCTACATGATTGATGATGAAATATTGGTTTTATTTACGATAGATGGTAGATGGATAATGCATGTTATGTGTTGGTTCTTGTTATCGCATAGTTTGTAGATAAGGTAAAAGACGGATGAAAGAAAGGAAAATTGGCGTAACTGAGACTATCCTATCACTGTCACCTCAATAGGATAACTCTTTCTATTTAGGGTGGTAGGCCCAGGGGAGACGTCCTCGGTGACCTGGGGTTTTGAGAAGGCAAAGGTTTGAAAGGATAAGTATAATATTCCCCCTCACAAGTCACCACTGATTAGAAAGTCTTGGCTAATCAGCCAATAAAGATAAGTAATAAGCAAGAAAGTGTACCTTCCTGAGACAAAGCAACAAGGAAACTATACATGTGCAAGATCACTTGCTGGTTAGTACTTCATATAATAAAAAACTTTCTGATAATAAGAAATTGTCCAATAATATTGATGAAGTAAATCAATGTTTATAATAACAATGATTACAATATATATATCACTTCTCAATAAATGCTAATGAAGCTTCACAATAAGCAAATGACAATTTATCATGAATGTAACAATACTAGAAGAAACACTTTAGCCGATCATTCAATTTCTTTAGAGATATAATAAATGTTGCAATGAGATGTTTATAACATGAATAGATGATAGCAACAATAGGGTTAGTGATTGTTAGTATAAGCTAGGGTTAGAAGGATTAGTAGTTGTTCAAAGTATTTGGATGTGTGTATGATCAAGGTACTCATCACAAGAATTCTTAGATAAGTGCGTCGCTAGGGAAAATGGAGTCAAAAAGCTGCAAATGTGGAAGGGCCATGATGATAGTGATATTGCTAAATACAAGAGGGTTAAATGTTGAGGTGTTGCTAAGGTAAGGCCTCAACAATTAAACCCTAGGGGAGCAAGGCTCACTAAGGTGTAGAAACCCTAGGCCTTAGTGATTTATCCTCCTTCTTTAGCTCAATAACAAGATAAAAATGACTAGATTGAGTGATAAATGCTATGGCTAAGGACAATAAAGTTTAATGATGAAGTGTTGCTAAGGAAAGGCTTCATCAATAAAACCCTAGGGAAAATGGCTCACTAAGGTGTAGAAACCCTAGGCCTTAGTGCATTTTCTCCTTCCTTGGCTCAAAGACATGAATAGAAATGGCTAGGATAGAAGAGTAGGAGTAGAGTGTTGTTATGGCAAGGCTCTATCTAACTTCAGAAAATCAAAATGGCTCTTGGATTATCTTAGTAGGGGCATGAAACAAGGACACCAACATGTGCTTGTCCCCTAGGGTTTAATCCAACAAAGTATAATAAAAAAAATGCAAGTAAACAATACCATAACCATTCAAATAAGAAGTGTTTTGCATAAATTCACTTACATTTTTCAAGCATTCATATAGCCATACCCTAGTTGTAAACCTTCCACCAATAAATTTCCAAAAATAGCCAAGAAGAGACTCCTTCAACAAGTGTGCATCAATTTTCAGCCAAAAACCCTAAATGAGGGTGCAAATTTCAGGCCTCACTATGTGTGAGTGAAATATGATGATAAAAATGAAAGTTTTATCTCTCTACTTATACAATACCAAGTGACCTTAATAAAAATTAGGTCACCAAAAGGCCGACAAGGCCAAAATACCAAATAATAATGTTTTACACTAAAATGTCACAATGAAACCCTAATCAAGCAAATAATGAGGATGTAATTCCCTTTTAGGGTGATGCTATCCCTTTCTAGGGAAAATGTGGCTTCCTGGAGCAAAACATTAGCCCTCCTTAGGCCTCTAGAAGCTGCCACACATGCCAAAGATTGCTCAACTACCTCCCAAAGCTCCTACATCACTGGATGACGTCATAGGATGTCTTGGGTGATGTCATGGCCTTCCAAGGCCAACATCCTAGTGGAAAGGGAACAACCCCCCTGGGTAAGGCTCCACTAGGGCGTCTTTGTGGAACCTCCTCCTCTTCTCTGATGAAAACCCCTCTGTCTTGTCTCTACCCCTTACTGGGGTCTCAACATCCATCTAGTGGGCTCTTCAACCCCATGGAGGTCTGAACTAATCATATCCCCATGTGTACCTATCCAATATGGTACCTGTCTGTCGGGTATGATATTGCACATCAACAGATATGCCCTCCATGGGCTCATAAGTCACATGGATCATAGAAATGCCAATCACATCCAATCATCAATTTTATTAAACATGTGCATAAAACCCCTTCTACCTAGTCAAGTGCTCAAAGACATTATACAAATCTACAGGGCAAGTTTGGAAGAAGTGACAAGGTGTCCTATTGGGCTAGTGTCCACTGGAAATGGGATGTTTTTGGAAAAAGATAAAATCCAAGTCATGTTAATGGATGAGGTGGATAAGGGATGTCGTGACAAAGGGTGCAGTGATAGCAGGGAAATGCAAGGCTTACCTGTGGGTACCTTTGTAGAAGGTGAGCTACACCTATCCTGGATGCAAATGTTTTCAATCCCATTCATGCCTTTTATTCTTATTTCATTATTTCTTTTTCTTTAAAGAATCTAACCAGGGGACACTACCCTGGTGTGGTAACCAGTGGTGGCAATGTTACCCACAAGAAATTTCACAAAAATTAGAAGGCTGGATCGTGATGAGACCCCCTTTCTCTTGGCCATGCAACCAAGAGACACTACCCTGGCATGGTGACCAACTGCTGGTAGTATCATACCACTAGATGCACATGGACCTAATAGGCTGCCTCATGATGAGACCCCCTATCCTCTGACTAGGTCTTGTTTTATTATATTTTATGGGTCCCTCTTGTTTCTTGCTAAGAATATTTTTACTTCTTTCTTGGGGATCCCTGTATGAAGCATCTCAAGGTTTTATTTTTTAGAATTTTATCTTTTTCCACCTTGCTTTTACCTTCTGGGCCTTTAGCCCCTTCTTCCCACAAGGCAAGGTTCAACCCTTGAATGATTGGCCAACCCAATTCTTGGACCAATGAAATGGGATGCATGAGAGGAAAGTAATATGGAAAGTGGTAAGTATGATGGGAGCAGACGATGAATTTTCAGAAATCCCCCTAGTGGCAACTCAAAACCTATGGGCACAAGCTTGCTAGGGAAACCTTTCATTCCCCCCAGACATGGTCAAGTGGATAAGTATAATATCCAAGAACCCGTTAGAAACAAAAGGAATTAAATGCACATATTCAACAATTTTGAGGATCAGAGTGACACAAACCATGATACCCGGACTCATTACCTCATGGATCAAGAACCATCTCTGATACATGACCAAGCCGAGGTGATGGATGTTGTTGTTGCTGACAAAGTGGAGGAACTGAAAGGGAGAAAATATGGGCCCTCTAGGGCCATGCTCAAGTCAATATGGCTCTCAGTACTCCATGTCTAGGACCTGTGGGCCTCGAGACATAATCTCCTCGTTTGTCCCTAAAAGTGGGGGATAACATCTGGCTCCAACTCGGGGACATGTGCTCACCATAGAGTGCATGCGTACCTCAACATCTCTGGCATAACCTGTAACTTTACTGATCTCAAAAGAAGCTATCATTAATCATTTGGGGTGGTGATATCACCCCCAAATCATATATTAATAACAAAAATGAAAGAAATGTGAAAGAAAGAAAACTACTCTAGTATGCAATGCAATCATATTTACAATGAATGCAAATGCCTACCTACTTACCTGCACTTACCTGTGAATTCAGGTCCCCCCACTTTGGTGGGGTTTGAGGAGGTGTCCCTTGACTGGGAATGGGCACCTTCTTCCTTCCAAAGTGGACAAGTAGTACGAGTCGTCAATTGATTTTCTTCCAACTTTGAAAGGTCTGAGCCAATATTGAGTACTTCCTTTGACATTAATTGGATCTACTTTCTTGGTATCCCACATCCATACTATATCCCCTTCCTTGTACTCTCTGATTTTGAATTTGGATTTTTCCTGAAAAACCCTGTATACTGTGCAGAGGGAGGGGGTGAGATTCATCTTTAAAGACTTCCTGTTGGAAAGGTCATATCAGTTTGTCACTTTATCATGTTTTTCGTAACTTCACGGTGCCAACTTCCTTATCTTTATATTTGTCTAGGATTTGCTGGTACTCTTCCTTACTAGGCCATTGAATATCATTGAAGTCTTCCTCTATTGCAAAAGGCATATCATTTGAAGAAAAAATAGGAATACTTTCCATGATTTGCTGATCTGCTTTGTCATTTTTTATGGGATCACTAGCTTCTTGCACATGGGTTGTAGTCATAGGTACATTCGGGAGACAAAATGTGGTTCCATTTTTCAAAGGTATATTCACATAAGTGATGTCTATATCGAGGGTACAACCGAAAATTGAGGCAAGCTTCCTAGACAATAACATTCTCCACACATTTGGGACGTCTACTACCACTATGTCATTGTGGAATACCTTTTCAGGGTATTCTTTGAGGCAAAATTCCACGTTTTGAATTACCCCATGTGTGGGTATGGATCTAGACTTGAAGCCACAGACATTTCTATAAGGTCTTGTGACTTCTAGGCCCAATTGTTGCATGAACTTGAGAGACATCATATTATCATCGACCCCTGAATCCAACATGCAATTGTTGAGGATCTTTTTATTCATTATCAAGGTCATAAAGAAGGGGGGATGTTCGTCATATGGGACCCTAAAGTGACCAGATTGTAACATAATAGGAGGGTCTATGGGTCCATTTGATCCTTTGAACAAGTTTTCAAATCGTTCCTTAATATATTGTACCTTAATGACTTCTCTCAGGGGGATGGTTACATGCATCTTAGATAGTGCCCCTTCGAATTCAAAGTTTAGGTCCATGCTCTCATTTTTGGAATCTTTAGGGAGGATAATGTCCGAGGGTGGAGGTTTTGTTTGAGCTACCATAGGAATGGTAGAGATGGGTTGGTTCAACCTCTTTCTTCTATACACTTGAAATTCTCGTTTCTTCAACTTCTCTTTTTGATTCTTGGTCTAGGTTGTTTATCACTTCCATTCTAGCTTTTCTGGCTGCTTCTTTTGTACTTTCTCGATGTTCCTCAAGAATGATATTTATTTGGGGGCCTTCCATAGCATGGCCCACATTGTTGACCTGGTCATGGCCACCATTTTTGTAAGGACACTCATGTTCCCAATGTGCTTCGCTACATTGCAAACACCAAGGATTTTCATCCACAACATTTGCAGGGGCTAGGGTGTTAGGGACCTCTTGCTCATTCTTTAATTTATAAACTTGTTTTCCCCTTGGGAATTGGATTTTGTAAGGGACCCTTGGGACTTGGTTTTTGGCTCTTTCTAGGTTGACAATCCTAGTCATCATTATCTCTTGAGTTTTCATCATGCCATCCATAGTAGCTTGTAATTTTTGCATGATGGCGCAAAGGTCTGAGGTAGGTGCAGTATTGTGGATTAGGATTATCTTAGGTTTAGTGTCCATTTTCCCCCTTGGATTCATGAAAGGCTCAATCTTAGATGAATGGAGTTTGCGTTTGATCTTGGTAACCAATTCTTGAGCTTCTTGGATTGTTTGGGGGTTTTTATCCCTGAGGAGATACCCTAATTGACTCGTGAAATCTTTGGTGTAGATATAGATGAGGAAATTGTCAGTTAGATGATGGCTCACAACGATTTTATGCAAGAGGGTTCCAAACCTAGTGTGGAACTCTTGGATGGATTCATTCTCATGTTTCCAAAGGGAATTCAACCTAGTTAGAAGCATATTGGGGTCTTCCTTAATACTCCATCTCTTGAGGAAGGCTTCTTCAAGTTTGTCCATGGTTTTAATGCTACCACCGGGAAGACTATGGTACCAACGCATTGAAGCATCAAGGAGAGTAGCAGAGAAAAATTTCATGACTAGGTCTTCAACATCATCACTAACGGGGTGAAGATGAAAAAACACCCCAAAATTGCTCATATTCTCTTTGACACTGATTGCATCAATACCAATAAACTTAGGCAACCACTTATCATAATTGGGTTTCATTTTCCTAGGGTATCCTGGTATGGCTAACATGTCTAGTGGTTTGAAGAGACTGGATGACCATTGTCTTTGGTTATTGGCTAGGTTCGGTGCATTGGTCTGAGTTGTTGTGCTAGACATGGTGTTCAAAGGAAGACTCCCTCTGAAAAGTGATTTTACTACATGAGAGTTTCTGGGAGGTTTTCTTCTGAAGGATTGAGAAGGGTTATTGTACCTCCTTGTGGTTTGTGGAGTTGCTAGATAATTTTCTTGAAATTATCAAAGTATAAGGGAAAACACCCCAAGTGGAGTCACCAGGTAAGCTTGTAAGATAAAGACTCTTGAGGCAAGGCTTACTGAAAAGTGTCATCTTGAGGAGAATTGACTCAGTTTTCCCCGGCAACGATGCAAAAATGTTATCGCACAGTTTGTAGATAAGGTAAAAGATGTATGAAAGAAAGGCAAATTGACGTAACTGATACTATCCTACCACTGTCACCTCAATAGGATAGATATTTTTTTTAAGGCTGGTAAGCCCAGGGGAGATGTCCCTGATGACCTGGGGTTTTGAGAAGGAAAAGGTTTGAAAGGCTAAGTATAATATTCCCCCTCATAAGTCACCACCATTCAGAAAGTCCTGACTAATCAGCCAATAAATATAAGTAATAATGAAGAAACTGTACCTGCCCGAGACAAAGCAACAAGGAAACTATACATGTGCAAGATCACTTGCTGGTTAATACTTCATATAATCAAAGACTTTATGCTAATAAGAAATTGACCAATAATATTGATGAAACAAATCAATGTTTATAATAGCAATGATTACAATATATATATCACTTCTTAATAAATGCTAATGAAGCTTCACAATAAACAAATGAAAATTTATCATCAATGTAACAATACTAGAAGCAACACTTTAGCCAATTATTCAATTGCTTTAAAGATATAATAAATGTTGCAATGAGATGTTTATAACATGAATAGATGACGACAAAAATAGGGTTAGTTATTGTTATTCTAAGCTAGGGTTAGAAGGATTAGTAGTTGTTCAAAGTATTTGAATGTGTGTATGATCAAGGTACTCAACACAATAAGTCTTAGATCAGTGCATCATTAGGGAAAATGGAGTCAAAAAGCTGCAAATGTTGAAGGGTCATGATGATAGTGATACTGCTAAAGACAAGAGGGTTAAATGTTGAGGTGTTGCTAAGTCAATGCCTCAACAATGAAACCCTAGGGGAGAAAGGATCACTAATATGTAGAAACCCTAGGCCTTAGTGCTTTCTCCCCCTTCTTTAGCTCAATAACAAGATAAAAACAACTAGCTTGAGTGATAAATTCTATGGCTAAAGACAAGAAATTTTAATGATGAAGTGTTGCTAAGGAAAAGCTTCATCAATCAAACCTTAGGGAAAACAACTCACTAAGGTGTAGAAACCCTAGGCCTTAGTGCGTTTTCTCGTTCCTTGGCTCAAAGACACGAATAAAAATGGCTAGGCTAGAAGAGTAGGAGTAGAGTGTTGCTATTGAAAGGCTATATCTAACTTTAGCAAATCAAATGGCTCTTGGCTTATCTTAGTAGGGATAAGAAACAAGGACACCAACATGTGCTTGTCCCCTAGGGTTTAATCAAACAAAGTATAATAACAAAAATGCAAGTAAAGAATACCATAACCATTAAAATAAGAAGTGTTTTGTAGAAATTCACTTACATTTTTCAAGCATTCATATAGCCATACCCTAGTTGTAAACCTTCCACCAAGAAATTTCAAAAAATAGCCAAGAAGAGACTCCTTCAACAAGTGCACATCATTTTTCAGCCAAAAACCTTAAATGAGGGTGCAAATTTTAGACCTCACTATGTGTGAGTGAAAGATGATGATCAAAATGAGAGTTTTATCTCTCTACTTATACAATACCAAGTGATCTTAATAAAAATTAGGTCACCAAAAGGTCGACAAGGCAAAAATACCAAATAATATTGTTTTACACTAAAATTTCACAATGAAACCCTAATAAAGAAATAATGAGGATGTCTTGCCCTTTTAGGGTGACATTAGCCCTTTCTAGGGGAAATGTGGCTTCCTGGAGAAAAACGTTAGCCCTCCTTGGGCCTCTAGAAGTTTCCACACATGCCAAACATGCCTCAACTACCTCCCAAAGCTCCCACATCACTCGATGATGTCATAGGATATCCTGGGTGACATCATGGACTTCCAAGGCCAACGTCTTAGTGGAAAGGGTACAACCCCACTGGGTAAGGCTCTGTCAGGGTGCCTCTGTGGAACATCCTTCTCTTCTCCAATGAAAAACCCATTGTCCTGTCTTTGCCCCTTGCTGGGGTCTCAACATTCATCTGGTGGGCTCTTCAGCCCCATGGAGGTCTGAACTAATCATATCCCCATGTGTACCTATCTAATATGGTACCTGTCTGTCGGGTATGATCCCGCACATCAGAAGATACACCCTCTATGAGATCATAAGTCAAAGGGATCATAGAAATTTAAATCATATCCAATCATCAATTTTATTAAACATGTGCAAAAACCCCTTCTACCCAGTCAAGTGCTCAAATACATTATACAAATCTGCAAGGCAAGTTTGGAAGAAGTGACAAGGCGTCTAATTGGGATAGTGTCCACTAGAAATGGGATGTTTCCAGAAAAAGATCAAATCCAAGTCATGTTAATGGATGAGGTGGATAAGGGATGTCCTGACAAAGGGTGCAGTGATAGAAGGGAAATGCAAGGCTTACTTGTGGGTGACTTTGTAGAAGGCGAGCTGCACCTGTCCTATATGCAAATGTTTCCAAGCCCATTCATGCCTTTTATTATTATTTATTTATTGCTTTTTCTTTAAAGAAGCTAATTAGGGGACACTACCCTAATGTGGTAACTAGTGGTGGCAATGTTACCCACAAGAACATTCACAAAAATGAGAAGGCTGGCTAACGATGAGACCCCCTTTCTCTTGGCCATGCAACCAAGATCCACTACCATGGCGTGGTGAACAACTGCTAGTAGTGTCATACCGCTAGATGCACATGGATCTAATAGGTTGGCTCGTGATGAGACCCCTTATCCTATGAATAGGTCTTGTTTTATTATTTTTTATGGGTCCCTCTTGTTTCTTTCTTAGAATCTTTTTATTTCTTTCTCGGGGATCCCCGGGCAAAGCATCTCAAGGTTTTATTTTTTAGGCTTTTATCTTTTTCTAGCTTGCTTTTACTTTCTGGGCCTTGTTGACTGCCCATTTAGCACTGGTGGTCAAATCATGTGCCATGAAGAGATGCATCATCAGATTCAATGTTGTCGAATATTTTTGGTTCTACAGGGCATGTTTGGCCCCAACACTTCTTTTTGTAATTGGAATTTCCGCACCCCTGCATGGGTTAATAATGTAATAGGTCTGCATGAGTCATGTCTAGGTCATTTACCTTGATATCAGTTCACTGGGAGAGTTCCTTTCACCGAGGGGATTTTATCCTCAGGTTATCAATTGGGCTTTTCAACCTTATTGATTTCCCTTGAGTTTTTCCCTCACACTTGCAATAAGTCCTCCAAAGTGGTGAACGACGTTCTAGTGAGCTTATGTTTTGGTAACTATTATAGGGAATCATTGTAAATTACCATACAATACATCTTAGAAAGTTTCACGGAATTCCGTCGAGTCTAGATTAGTTTTTTTTCATTAATTAATTTTTTTAATTAAATTTCCCTAAGTTTGGAGGTTTAATTATTTAATTAATTAATTATTTTTGAGCAATAATTGTAAAAACTAGGTCCTTAGACTTTTGATAGGGGTATTTGTGCTCAAAATAAATGGAATAGAACCCCCTACATTCATGGACCAAGTTTCAGCTCATTCGGACAACTTTAGCCATGGGTTAGTCCACCCAGAGTGTTAGTCAGTTTAAAACAACAATTTTAATTGCTAAAGTCCAAACATGGCAAAATGTAAAATTTGTAATAATGAGTTTAAGGATGTTAAATGATGGAATAAAGGTTAGAGAGAGCCTCCCTAAGAATAACATAACCCTCCCAACCTTTTTCCAACCTATTCTAACCCTTTACCCACCTTCTACACTAAAAAATCACGCCCCCCTAGGCGGATTGACGTTTTTCCTTGGTGGAGGTTGTTGTGACTTATTTGGGCCCCCCCTCTCATGAGTTATGACTCAATTTAACCCCCACATCACATCCTAAGGTGATCCCAATCCTTTTTTCTCATTAACCCCTCTCCATTCCTTCATTTTCACCCTTTTTTTGCCCCCTCCAAGAGGAGTTACACCCCCCCTCTTCTAGAAACTCCACAAATGATTCTTTAAAAATTATTTGAAACCTCTCACTTTCCTTGGAATCAATCCCAAGGCCTCCTACATCTCTCTTCTTGATCCCAACACCTCCTACATTTTTCTACACACTAGATCTAGCTTTCAAACCCTAGATGGTGTGCCCTAGCCTTGAGATCTACTCTATTGTTTGGTGGTGGACACTTGGCTGAGATCCAAGAGAGGTAGGTTTGCCTCTCCAAGTATAAATAGATCTCATTTCTCCTCCCCAACTTACCATATCATGAAGCTATTGTTATACTATTTGATTTCCAACTCTCTCTCTCTAGTCATTCATTCCATTTCATTTTCATTCTATGCTCTAGGGTTTTGGAGTATTTCTCTCCAAAACCATTTTTCTTGAGAAATATAATTTTGGAGAAGCTTTGGAGGACAACAAGAAGAGTAAAGCGTATGCTTATTTTTCTTATGCATGGGAGGTAACTTTGTTTTGGATATTTTTAAGTACTTGCAACACTAGATCTTAGGTAAAGTGTTATCTAAGTAGATTTAATAGAGCGTATTCCTATTGGTTTATATATCTTGATATGTTTGGTTAAACAGAAGTGTCCTTTAATTGCAATACATCAACATATTGTCTATTGTATGCATGTTGTTTGAAGAAATCTTGCAGGTTCATCTCTAGGGTTTCATTGGGAACTCCTTCTAGGAGAAGGGTCACTTGAAGCTCTCACATAATCCAACTCTCTAGATCTATTGCTCCTCTCCTAATATTGTTGTTCATTCATGTCATTTTCAGCTAGCATATAATTGTTTAAGTAGGTCAAAAATTATATCAAATATATCTTTTACTTGTGGAAAGTTCTTTCCCCAAAAAGGCAAGGGTTTCCTTAACTTTTCTTGGTTGTGTGCAACCATCCTAGCAAACAAAGATTGCTGTTTTTGTAGGTACATCAGATCTGATTTGAGGCTCTTGGCTGCCCCAAAGAGACACACACAACACTTCAAGACCCCTTTGGGGGATTTGGTAGCTATTTCTAACCCTCCCCTTCATTTTCTATCTTAGTAGTGCACTACTTCTTCTCTTTTTGCTTGATTGTTTGAGCTCATAGTGTAAGAGGGGAAGTGGTACGACCTCCCCTCTTCTATGAGCCTTTGGGTAGGTAGGACGTAGGCTAGATCTAGCATTTTCTTTTATTTTTGAGTTTTCTTCTAGCTTGGCCACAAGGTTTAGAAGGTGTGGGCACCTTCTCAACCTTGGACGTGGGGTTTGCTTGATAGTTTGTAGATTAGATGGTAGCTTAGCTTACTTTCCTTCTTCATCTTTCATGGTTTGCCCTAATAACTAAAATCTTAAAGAATACTTAATCTAACTAAGCCAAGATAACTTAATAACCTACCTAGTTGGGAGAGTAACACTCCAAAGAGGTAAGGATAAGTGTTAATGCTTTACTTTTGATGTGATGTGATGTGATCTAATGGTTTAATGTTCTTAATGCTTATGATATAGATCTATCTCATTACCTTAATCCCATTGGGAAACACACTTAAAATACTTAACTAGATCTTGCTTAGTTTCATTTCAAGTTTTTTATTCCTTACTTATGCACATCATCTAATCTTAATGCTTTATATCTCTTAAGTGCTCAACGAGTAATTGGTTCATTGGTTTACTGTTTATATCTATTGACAACCACTTACTTGGGCTTGAAGTGTGTTGAATGGTTAAGTATGCAAACATATAAGTTTTCTTTCATCTCTTAAAGGCAAGTTGTTCTTGCCATAAATCTCTTGTTTCTCAGCAAACTACTATTGTGCATGTGATAACATCTTTAATTCTTTCAGCCATCTCCTTATTTTCTTTACATGTGTTGAGATTACTCAATGGTTTAAGCTTAAGCAACACACTAATAAAGCTAATAACAGTTTCGGCCATATCACTAAATTGCACCTAAAAAGTGCTTTAAATTCTTCTAAACACTCTAAAAATCACCTAAAAGTCTACCTAATCATTATGCATACTTAATAGAATACTTTAGGGTACCTTAGACCACCATCTTCACCATCTAAAACGAGGCTTGAGGAAAACAACGGAGGGTAGTGGCAGGGTACTACCTCGTGGCGCACCAGGTGTGTGTTCTCTCCAGGAAGTACTCTTGTTCTGGGTTGACTGGTTCTGCTAGGGTTGGCCTCGTTGCCATACTATCTTAAGCATCCAACAATTATTTGGAAATAGGAGGAGGAGGCTTTGGTGAAAGCTAATAAAATTTGTTAAATCTTAAGAAAAGCCTAACTATTAAACCCTAGACCTAATCTAATAAAACACTTGGGGGTTTAATAAATTGAGAGTGTAGGTCATATTCAATAATCTTCATAATAATTGTGCTTAACTCTTCCAAATCTTTGTAATTTTGTGATGGTATAATGTGTTGATGATGATCTCATATATGTGGTGATATGTTTTGATGCTTTAATCCTTTGTATCTTGCACACATAAAAAGATAAACGTGGTTAGTTTGCTTGTATAATTTGTATCATTTATTTTAAGTAATTGTACATGATATTGTTCATTGGTTTAATTTATTCTTTTGTAAACTTGTAAGTAATTTGTAATCTTTTGTAAAGAATCACCCTTGAACATAGTTGACCCCTTGCCCAATTCTAGGCACTAGTCTTAGTTGACCTAGGGAAAAGGCTTTCTTTTCATGCTAACCCTTGCATCTTGCATGGTTCCATTATAATCTTAGGATTAGAATCCCCTCTAACCTTAACAAACTAAAATTAACTCCTAGAACCTAACTCTAACACATCTAGTAACTAAGGTCTACCCCCTTTGGCTTCCCTAGGAGTAAGCCTAGACGGAAGAGGTTCCGGTCAAAGTGA
>ML792092.1:74525-86079 GCA_009831015.1 Picea engelmannii | reverse complement strand
GCTGCCCCAAAGAGACACACACAACACTTCAAGACCCCTTTGGGGGATTTGGTAGCTATTTCTAACCCTCCCCTTCATTTTCTATCTTAGTAGTGCACTACTTCTTCTCTTTTTGCTTGATTGTTTGAGCTCATAGTGTAAGATGGGAAGTGGTATGGCCTCCCCTCTTCTACGAGCCTTTGGGTAGGTAGGACGTAGGCTAGATCTAACATTTTCCTTTATTTTTGAGTTTTCTACTAGCTTGCCCGCAAGGTTTAGAAGGTGTGGGCACCTTCTCAACCTTGGACGTGGGGTTTGCTTGATAGTTTGTAGATTAGATGGTAGCTTAGCTTACTTTCCTTCTTCATCTTTCATGGTTTTTCCTAATAACTAAAATCTTAAAGAATACTTAATCTAACTAAGCCAAGATAACTTAATAACCTACCTAGTTGGGAGAGGAACACCCCAAAGAGGTAAGGATAAGTGTTAATGCTTTACTTTTGATGTGATGTGATGTGATCTAATGGTTTAATGTTCTTAATGCTTATGATATAGATCTATCTCATTACCTTAAGCCCATTGGGAAACACACTTAAAATACTTAACTAGATCTTGCTTAGTTTCATTTCAAGCTTGTTATTCCTTACTTATGCACATCATCTAATCTTAATGCTTTATATCTCTTAAGTGATTAATGAGTAATTGGTTCATTGGTTTACTGTTTATATCTATTGGCAACCACTTACTTGGGCTTGAAGTGTGTTGAATGGTTAAGTAGGCAAACACATAAATTTTCTTTCATCTCTTAAAGGCAAGTTGTTCTTGTCATAAATCTGTTGTTTCTCGGCAAACTAATATTGTGCATGTGATAGCATCTTTAATTCTTTCAACCATATCTTTATTTGCTTTACATGTGTTGACATTAATCAATGGTTTAAGCTTAAGCAACACACTAATAAAGCTAATAACAGTTTCGGCCATATCACTAAATTGCACCTAAAAAGTGCTTTAAAATCTTCTAAACACTCTAAAAATCACCTAAAAGTCTACCTAATCATTATACATACTTAATAGACTACTTTAGGGTACCTTATACCACCATCTTCACCATCTAAAATGGGGCTTGAGGAAAACAATGGAGGGTAGTGGCATGGGACTGCCCTGTGGCGCACCAGGTGTGTGTCCTCTCCGAGAAGTACTCTTATTCTGGGCTGACTGGTTCTGCTAGGGTTGGCCTTGTTGCCATACTATATTGAGCATCCAAAAGTTATTTGGCAATAAGAGGAGGAGGCTTTGGTGAAAGCTAATAAAATTTGTTAAATCTTAAGAAAAGCCTAACTATTAAACCCTAGACCTAATCTAATAAAACAGTTGGGGGTTTAATAAATTGAGAGTGTAGTTCATCTTCAATAATATTCATAATAATTGTGCTTAACTCTTCCAAATATTTGTAATTTTGTGATGGTATAATGTGTTGATGATGATCTCATATATGTGGTGATATGTTTTGATGCTTTAATCTTTTGTATCCTGCACACAT
Organism: Picea engelmannii; assembly: GCA_009831015.1. Lineage (NCBI taxonomy): Eukaryota > Viridiplantae > Streptophyta > Pinopsida > Pinales > Pinaceae > Picea > Picea engelmannii. Next base: position 84,560 of record ML792092.1, on the reverse strand, counting down.
AAAAAGATAAACGTGGTTAGTTTGCTTGTATAATTTATATTATTTATTTTAAGTAATTGTACATGATATTGTTCATTGGTTTAATTTATTCTTTTGTAAACTTGTAAGTAATTTGTAATCTTTTGTAAAGAATCACCCTTGAACATAGTTGACCCCTTGCCCAATTTCTAGGCACTAGTCTTAGTTGACCTAGGGAAAAGGCTTTCTTTTCATGCTAACCCTTGCATCTTGCATGGTTGCCTTAGCATCTTAGGATTAGAATCCCCTCTAACCTTAACAAACTAAAATTAACTCCTAGAACCTAACTCTAACACATATAGTAACTAAGGTCTACCCCCTTTGGCTTCCCTAGGAGTAAGCCTAGATGGAAGAGGTTCCGGTCAAAGTGACAGTGTGGGCTGTGAACCTAGGCATTGTGCCTCCAAGGACATACTAAGTGAGTCAGAATTAGCTCACATTTTCAAGTGTTTATAAGGACGACAACATGCCTTTAGCCCCTTCTTCCCACAAGGCAAGGTGAAACCTTTGAATGATTGGGAAACCCAATTCCTGGACCAATGAAATGGGATGGATGAGCGGGAAGTAAGATGGAAAGTGGTAAGAATGACAGGAGCAGACGATGGATTTTCAGTAATCTCGCCAGTGGAAACTCAAAACCTATGGGAACAAGCTTTTTAGGGCATCCTTTCATTGCCCCTAGACATGGTCAAGTGGATAAGTATAATATCCAATCACCTGTTAGAAACAAAAGGAATTAAATGCACATATTCAAAGGTTTTTAGGATCAGAGTGACACATACCATGATACCCAGACTCATTACCTCATGGAGCAAGAACCATCTCTGATATAGGACCAAGCCGAGGTGATGGATGCTACTGTTTCTAACAAAGTGGAGGCGCTGAAAGGGAGAAAAAATGGGCCCTCTAGGGCCATTCTCAAGTCATTCTGGTTCTCGGTACTCCATGTCTATGACCTATGGGCCTCGAGACATAATCTCCTCAGTTATCCCTAAAAGTGGGGGATAACAGTTCTATTGTTATAAAATCTAAATTCCATGTCATGATGGCTTATGTTAACTATTATTACAATTGTTATTGGTGCCTTGATTCTTACACCTGCACAAGATACATGTTAGTAACAACAAATAAGATCAATGGAAAAGGGACCTATGAAAAAATCCAAGAAAGAGGAGCTAGGATATACTATGCTATGCTATACTATGTGCGAATGAAATTAAAAGGATTATTATTAGTCCTAACTAGTAATGTTAGTGGATATACTATTATTATTGAGTTATCCTTGGCACACTTGATATGCATTATGGTATGTTTTGGAAATGGTTAATATGATATCGGGTGGCGCATTTGGAAAGCAATATATGTTAGTTTCGATGCTTGGATTAATGGTTGGATGGTTGTTGTGTACTACATAATTGAATGAAGAGAGGATGGAAGAGACATGAATTTACTACATGTCACTCCATACCTCTCCCACTGGCTGTCACCCTAGCTTGGTTATTGTTCATTTGATTTTTGCTGTGGTTAAGCTCCGATATTCAGGCGAGGAAGGAACTTCTCGACAAAGCTCGCATTTTTAAGGCCATTTGGTTATAGGTATGTTTTTTTCTCCCATCCATGAACTTGCTCTGTTTATGAAATAAATATTGGCTCGGTGATGTATTGGTCTATGTTTTTCTTGAGGCTGGCAACTGTGTAAACTCTTGGTGTTTCTCTAGAATGGTTGTTTCTATGTTATTCATTGCAAATGGAAAATTTGATGGTTGAAGTCATGATTTCATTGACTGGTCTGTGTGGTGGAAGCCGCAAAAGCTCTCTGTTGTCTCTATGGGTTTTTTTGGAGGGTTTCATTCCATCTAGACTTTCTGGCCATATCCTCACATTCCTTGTAACCATACCCGGTTGTATTTGGTGTTATGGGTTGTTGTGTATGGTTTGAACCACCTTTGGGTCACTACATATCGTTTTACACCTGGTCATGGGCTTATTTTATGTTATTGGTATCTGCATAGTTGGTTATCATGGCGAGGATTTCTTTAGGGTTGGTTGCTATTACCTGGGCTCTGCATTTATATCAGCATTATTTGGCATTTTGGGGAAAAAATGAGGGTTATGCCCCTGTGTGTTTTTTCTGTTGGCTACTCGCCAGTAACAAACCTCTACTCTTTTGCACCGTGGTCTACCCTACCTAGCATGAACTGTCACCCTGTCTTGCAAGCTAATGGTTATGTGTCCTGTGTGTCCATCGTGTTGTCTCAAAGGGTTCTCACCTTCTATTGGTATGGTCGAATCCAGTCTCCCTGTGTTGGTTCCACCGAGCGAACCCTTGATTATTCAGAGCCCGATTTTGATAAATTGAGCCAGTTATATCTTGTTGAGTATCTTGTTGTCTATTATGATTTGGTGGAATAACATCGACAATGGTTTTGATTATTGTCTTGTCTCTATTGATAGAGTTGATTACACATTTATAATCAGAAATGATTATTTCTATATAGTCGTTGCATTCTTTTATTGTGACAATTGAATCGATAGCTCAGCATGGTTTAATTGGTTGATTAGAGAAGTTGTAAAAGGGAATGATAATGGGCATATAGTTGCTTCCTCCTTGTGTTGTAATAGTTGGATTGATAACCCAACATTGTTTTTGTTGGCATGTTTATAGGAAGAGTGTGCTTTTTATTGATGGCAAGAACAACAATGATGATGGAAGACAGGAAAGAAACGATGAGAGGACCAAAATAAGTCCTCTTTTATGAATATAGAGATTAGGAAGAAAAGAGAAGATGAGACCCCTCAACCAGTCTTGTAGGAGAAGGGTCGGAGGCCAAGACCTTTGAATACTTAGAAAATATTCTAAGTTAGAAGAGATCATAAGATTAGGAGGAGGAACGATAGTGGTTGTTGGATCGAGCACTGTGAAGAATATGGACCGTTGGATCAGAGTCCAGACAGGAGGAATGAGCACGCGGAGGAGGAGAAAAGATCTTAGGCGTTATATTTGAGTGCATGGACCAACCGTCATTGGATCTAGAGGTAAGTGCACATGCCTTAATTCATTTAGAGTGCATAGGAGAAGCAGACTCACAAATTCCTAAAGTTTCGAGGTCTATCAAAATCATCCATCATCGAGGGGGACACGTGGATGCAGATCCGAGAGTTTGAGGATTTGGACTTCGAAAGATTTGCAAGGAGATGAGTGGAAACTCACGAAGTTTTAAATCGCAAAGGAAATCCTAGTTGTTGGTGCTGGGAAGGAAATGTGGCAAGAGATTAACGCTTCACTAATTCGCAAATTGAGAAATCTAGAAGTAGGAGTGAATGCACGAGACAAGAACTCACAAAGTCTGAGTTCACAGAATTGATCTTGACCGTTGGATCATGGAGAGATCTAGACCATTGATCTGATGCAAGTGCAAGTTTGGTAATTGAAGAAAGGAAGTGATCTAACTTATGACATCGCAAGTCATGAAGTCTTGAAGTGCGAAGAGGATATCTCGACTGTTGGATCATGGAGAGATCTGACTGTTGATCTGGAAAGCGTATATTTAGGGTTTGAGTTTTGGAAGAAAGGGGTGAGCTAATTTCCAAAGTCCCAAAACGCGAAGTCTCGAAGTCCTGATTTGTGAAGGAGAGATCTGGGCCATCGGATCACTGAGGGTCATGGACCGTTGATTTGGACCAACTTAGTTCGGAGTTCAGGAGCTTGGACTTCGAAGAATGGAGGAGAGATAACTCACGAGATAACAAAACGTGAAGTCATGTAGCACCTTTTTCGTTAACATGTGGTCACATATTGTGGACATGTGAAGAGGAACTTGCACGTGGTGCTAGTTCACGCAGGTGAAGTTCACAAGGAGATTCTTCGCGAGGAACTCTTGTAACTGTCATAAGAGACCTCCTATAACTGTCAGATAAACTCAACAGTGACAGAGAAGATGAAGGGTCGTATTGGCAGAGAAGCAAAAGAATCTCAAGATAACGACTATTGATGATGAACATACTGTGGATAAATGCCAGAGAAGGTGAAGAGTTGCATGCATGATGTGGTAGAGGTCTTGGTGTGATAAAAAGACATTGAACAAAGAAGAAAGGTGCGTTTTTTTGGGGTTAGTTGTTCATGTGGGTATAAGGAGATTGTGTGTAGGATATGAATATTATAGAAGAGGCACAACATATATCATGCAGAAGGTGCACAGAGCATAAAACACAGAAAGATGCATAAGTGGAAAAGGGCATAGAAGCTGAAGAAGGCAGAGGAGACTCAGAGTTTTAACAGATCAGATCAGAGATAGATCAAGTAAGTAAGTTTTGTAAGATTCAATTAGGGTGGTAGGGTGGTGCTAGGGAGGACTGTGGTCCTCGGTTATTCAAGTTGGTGCTTGAATACTGAGATTTGGTGCTTCCATCTGGTTGGTGCTAGAGAAACCTGGGAGTTGGTGGTTCAATCTAGTTGGTGCTAGAGAAATCTTAGAGTTGGTGCTCTCTGCAAGTTGTAGCCTGCTATTAGAGGTTGTATTCTTATATTTGAGTTGGTGCTCAAAGAATGTGATGTACATGAAAGTTGGATCTTGACTGACATCCTAAGAAGAAAAGGTTTTCTCCCTTTATGGGTTTCCTTGTGAAAATTAGTGTCTCTATGTATTCTGTGTGATTGATCAAATATTGTGTATCTATGCATGTTAATTGATCAGCAACACATTAAATAATAATCTAGAAAGATTCAGAAAAGAACAAGAAAAGTTTCAAGATTATATATATAACTGATTCACCCCCCCCCCCTTCAGTTATTTTTCCAATAGTTTTATGGTTTTACTGGGAGTAATTAGATATGTACATTCACATAAATGCTTCTTTGCATTATGTGTTGTTCTGTATGTTTCCGACAACATGTTATAAATTGAAATGATGGTCACTGTTACTGTGTGTTTTAATTGCCCGATCATAATTATTGAAATTTGAAGTATTGAGGATTGTGGCTTGGCTGTTCACTATGTATGCTTTATGTATGTCGTGCATCGTATCATTTTATTGCACCATCAGAGATGGGCACAAGGTTTTTAGTAGTATGGTTTCGTTGCAATTTAATTGTTAAATTGGTTTAAGGAATGGAATCTGGCATGTTTTAAAAGAGTTTGTGTCTGTGTTTGATTTGAGGAATTAATTTATGGACAGTGGTTAATGTTTTGATGTTGAACAAAGCTGAAACAAATGACTCTGTGTTCATTGGGATTTTGTTTTGAATATTAAATGGAAGAAACATGAGGAAACATAATTCTTTATACAAGATGTTTGAAAGGCATATTGATTTTGAGTATGGGGACATTGTGTTAATTAAAAGTGTTAAAGATCTAAATGTGGGCAGTGACCAAGTATTAACACACCGTAATTGTTTAATTGATCACATCAACTATTTAGTTGGTGTTGGATCGTTTGCATCAAATACAAAATTGTTTCATGGATTACTTAATTGATTTTATGAACAATATTCGCTCTTTTCCCTACCATTATTTCATTTTTCATGCATTACAATCCCCTCTCCTTCCCATATTCATTATCCACTCCCTATTCCTAAAATTTAATTACAGTCAAGGGAAACTCTGTATTATGACAGTTTAAGATTGCAGGGATGGAGTACAGTGATATATTCTTTGGTTTACATTACAATTGATTGTTTGTTGTCTGTGAGCAGTAATCATGATCTTTTTCCCCTCATTTTAACATTTTTTTCTCAATACAACCCCTCGAATATCCCATAACCTTTTTTCACTTACTGCTCATTGAAAAATATTAAACAATTTGTATGGATTGGATTGCATGAGTCTGATATGTTGCTGAGCCAAATTTTATTTCATATTTTAAAAGAGTTGTCATGTATGGTTGTTAAAGAAACTATTTGCTAATCAATTATGCATATAGGAATGAGATTTTTCAGCAGAGGCATCCATGGAAGAAGTAACCGAGGAAGAGGTAATTGGAATAGGGGCCCTAGAAGGCCAAGATTCTCTATACACTTTGATGCAGACTCACAAGATTTAGGCCAACTATTTCAAGCTGAGTTTTTTAACTGGATTGGGCAAGGAGTGGTCCAACCTAGACCCGAAAGGCCTCCCTTCCAAGCCCCACAGGTCTCTGGTATCCCCGTGCCTCCTCATGTCTCACTACAGCCTGAAGTTCTTGAGAATGACGGATGGAAAGAGATTTTCCACCTGATAGTCTTCCAACATCGTGGCTGGCCTAACTTGTCCTTACCTACTCCCCCACCTATCAATCAAATTGTTCAATATGCCCCTATCCATTCACCAGTTTAGTCCTCGCATGTAAGCAAAAGGTTGAAAACTGAGGCCCACCATGCCCCTGATAAAGAAAAATCCATTGTTGCCCCAAATGAATATGATAAATCTGTGTCCTCTCACATTCATTTGAGAGATGATTGCTCTCATGCGATCAACAAGATTAGGCCTAAAGGCTCCGCAAAACCTAAGGAAAATTCAGAGAGATCAAAATGTGACAACACCAATAAGGGAAAGATTGCCTCCCAGAGTGGGAAATATGGATTTTAAGTTTTATTTATTTATTAATTGTTGAGAACAGTTGACTTCTGAAATTTTGGACAACACACTATTTTTGGATATATGGGTAATATATTTTGGACAGAATTTCAATTATCATTGAGATAAATTGTCAAATATGAAAGTGATGATGGGAATCACAAGGAGGGATGTTTTGTTTAATTAACTAGTTGTGTTATGATTGTTAAAAGATAAAGGGAGTCACAAGGGGTCCCACCTACTAGTTATTATTTATTTAAAAACCCTTATTATGATTTATTACTTTTCACCCTAACTAAAAAGTTGGTTGAGTTTTAGTTAACTTAACTAAATAAGTAGTTCAAATAATTCAAACAATTCTATTTGCTTAAAGGAAAAAGGAAAGGGAGGAACAAGGGGAGAATAGAAGGAGAAGCATACTAAGGTTTGCTCTTGAGTTTTTGTTGAGATAATTCAGTTTTCATTCATTCATTAATTCATTAGAACCCTAATTATTTTTTATGATAGCAGGGTCCTCTTATAGACAACACGATTCAGGGCTGAATTACATCATTCAAACACTTTCTTTTCATAGGTGTTGGTCTATCTTTGATATTCCGTGTAGACTTGTCTGTTTGTGAATTAGATTTCATGACTGACAAAGGCTATTGTTTAGAGTCGAGTGGGAAACAATCTGTGGCAAGCTGATCCATCTTTTAAAGTTCAATTTTTTATTTATTTTCTGTTAGAAGTCCTTTTGTATGTTTCATCGAGGACGTCTAAGTTTGACTTTGGTCCAAAAATTCCTCAGGAAATTTTGTAAAGAGAATGATTATTTGATGAATTGGAATGAAATAAAAGATTTCTTTATGTCTCATATGTTTTGATTATTGACTTGGTGTCTTTACTTTTGTCTCTATATTTATTTCAACATCTGATATGTTTAGAAAATTACATAAATAATGATTTTTTCAGCAAGCTTTTATTTATAAAAAAAAATAGCCTAAGCACTTGTAAACAATACTCGGGAATTAGGATATCAATTTTGATGGCTATAAACATAGGGCAATATTCTCGTCTATATTGATTTAGCAAAGTAGGATCTGAAAATGTTTGACTAATATCATTCCATATCTTTTCCTCAACACGCTTTAGTTGGTGATGATCCCAATATTGCATGGTGACAATACCAATGTAGCATCTAGAATCCACTCAATTGATCAAACTAAAGTGAAAACTGAAGAGAATATTCTCCTTAGAGGAATATTTTTCCTAAAATATAGGAGATTGAATAATGACTAATAAACAAGGAAAAACCTTAGGAAAAATAAATCCTAGGTGTGTGTGAAGTAACTCCAACACTATACAATTCCTACAGGAAACTTTGCAGGATAGCCAAGAAAGATATACAATTCCTATTCAACTCTTCCTAAACTATCGAGACAATCAAAACATGTGGTAATGATGTGAATATGAAATCATGGTCCTAAAAATTGTTTTTATTCAACTCTAATAAACCTGTTTGCAGAGGATACTAGGTAAAATCCTTAGAGTCCACATGGAAATTTTGCATGACCAAGATCTACCTATGTTTCTTTGGGAACATGAATATAACAAGACAGTCTATGTTCAGAAAAAGAGCCCTCATAAGATCATGGAGGACAAGACTCTTGGGGAGGCATTCACAGGTATGAGACCAAAGATAGGGAATTTGAGGATCTCTGGTTGTCCAGTTTACATCCATGTTTCTAAGGATAAGAGGACGAATTTAGAACCTTATGGGAGGAAGGGAATTTATATAGGATACAACAAGACTTCAAAGTCCTACAATATCTACATTCCACGACAATGATAGATTGAGGTTGGTCATGATGTTAGGTTTGAGGAGGAGTTGGATTTTAGGAGGTCCTGAGAGACTATTGGATCATGGTGTCATTGATGCCAATGGTTTGATTGATTGATGTAATCGATAGATGTCAAGTGATTGATTGTTTTCAAAGGATTGATTGATTGATGATTGATGTAATATAATATGTATTCTCCTTGATGAGAATGCATAGATGAAGATGGATCAATGAGTTGTCATTGATACATGATGAAGATGGATCAATGTGGTTTCATTGGTATATGATGCATTGTTGGAAAAATGTATATATGACTCATTATTGTCTTATCATGATTTATAAGGTGCACAAATGGATGAACTCCAAAGTGGTCCCCTTATGGTGAAAGTCCTCATGGGAAGACGCTTTGCAGATTGAGTTATCCTAGAAGAATGGTTGGAGGACCCATGCTCTCATTATTGTCTTATCATGATTGATAATTTGCGCACATGGATGAACTCCAAAGTGGTCCCCTTATGGTGAAATCCCTCACGAGAAGACGCTTTGCGGATTGAGTTATCCTAGAAGAATGGTTGGAGGATCCATGCTTGTATGTGGAATAACGAGATGAATTTCAAGGAAATTGTTGGTGAAACTATCCTAGATATATAGTGCTTTCCATGCCATTTCCGGTGGTATGTAGAACATCACACAACTCCTCACGGTTAGAGAGTTATGGCCATGAGAAGTTGGATACCCCAGGTTTGGGTAATGGACCCAAGTTTGTTTGATGGGAAATGGTATGATTTATGATATATTTTCAGACAATACTATTCTATATGAATAGTACATGTCATGCCATTTCTGGTGGTATGTGGAACGTTACATAACTCCTCATGGTTGAGAGTTATGGCCTTACGAAGTTGGAGGACCCTCACACGTCATCTAGAAGCCCCAAAAGGTCAAAGTAGTCAAAGTGGTTTAAGGGATTTTAAAAGGTAAATAATAAAGTGAAGTGATGAGTGTACTATAATTCAAAGTGAATACAAAATAAATTATTTAAATAATAAATTTAATGGAGAAATTAGAAATGGGAGCAACTATTTGGAAGGAAACCATCGGTGGATATGTTCCGTTGAAGAACAAGTCAAAGTTTGCAGCTCAAAGGGAAGTAAAGAAGAATTATGCATTGGCCCTCAATACCATTCTTAGTGGACTCTCAAGTCCTATCAAAGAGATCATGGGACAATGCACTTCCACCAAGGATCTATGGCTAAAGCTAAAGGATACGTATCAAAGCAAGAAGGAGAAGGAAGAAATTGAAGACCACTCCATCAAGATCATCAAAGGCAAAGAATCATCAAAAACTCTTGAATGTATTGTTTCTAAATGTGATTTTGAAAACATTTCAAGTGAAGATAAAGAATCAATTAATGATAGCACACAGGAAGATCTTGAAGACATTTCAAATGAAGATAAAAAATCATGTGATGGTGTTGGCAAGAAGGAATATATTGAAGGTAAAGAATTTCCCAAGACTCTTGATTGCAATAATTCAAAGTGTGATGATGTTGAATTTTTCTCAAGTGAAGAAGATGATCTAGAAATAGTTTGTGTAAAGTTTGATGATAGTTATCCCATGGAAAGAATAGAAGAAAATCTAT
>ML792092.1:58755-72498 GCA_009831015.1 Picea engelmannii | reverse complement strand
TCATTGATATGATGAAGATGGATCAATGAGTTTTCATTGATACATGATGAATATGGATCGATGTGGTTTCATTGGTATATGATGCATTGTTGGAAAAATATATAGATGACTCATTATTTTCTTATCATGATTGATAAGGTGCACAAATGGATGAACTCCAAAGTGGTCCCCTTATGGTGAAAGCTCTCATGGGAAGATGCTTTGCGGATTGAGTTATCCTAGAAGAATGGTTGGAGGACCCATGCTCTCATTATTTTCTTATCATGATTGATAAGGCACACAAATGGATGAACTCCAAAGTGGTCCCCTTATGGTGAAATCCCTCACGAGAAGACGCTTTGTGGATTGAGTTATCCTAGAAGAATGGTTGGAGGACCCATGCTTGTATGTGAAATAATGAGATGAATATAAAGGAAATTGTTGGTGAAACTATCCTATATGTATAGTGCTTGTCATTCCATTTCTGGTGGTATGTAGAATGTCACATAACTCCTCACGGTTAGAGAGTTATGGCCATGAGAAGTTGGAGACCCCAGGTTTGGGTAATGGACCCAAGTTTGTTTGATGGGCAATGGTATGAGTTATGATATATTTTCAGACAATACTATTCTATATAAATAGTACATGTCATGCCATTTCTGTTGGCATGTGGAACATCACATAACTCCTCACGGTTTGAGAGTTATGGCCTTACGAAGTTGGAGGACCCTCACATGTCATCTAGAAGCCCCAAAAGGTCAAAGTAGTCAAAGTGGGTTAAGGGATTTTAAAAGGTAAATAATAAAGTGAAGTGATGAGTGTACTATAATTCAAAGTGAATACAAAATAATTTATTTAAATAATAATTTTAATGGAGAAATTAGAAGTGAGTTATCCCTAAAATAAGGAAAGTGGGGCCAAGTGACCTAGAAGATGTTTTTAAGGAAGCTACTTGGAGAGTATAAATAAGAGGAAAGGCTCTCTCATTTTAATTACACTTGAGCATATTGAATATCTATATGTGTCTGAGGTAACCAAGGATATCTAATCCGAAATTGTAAGGAAAGGTGAAGAAAAGAAGGCCGAAATGCAAGGAAGGATAAATTCTTTTGATGGTGCTTTCTAAGGTTAGTTATTTATAGGTCATCTCACCATTTTCGCTATAACTTTTTTTATATAATGATTCAGACCGTGAAATTTCTATTCAATTGAGAAAACATATCCAAGTATTTGTGGTAAAAAATTCATCTTGTGGGTCGTTGTAATGTTGGAGTTAAACTCCGTGGAAAATAGGGTTTGTGGCTAGTCTTGAAACTAGTCAAAAACAAGTGTTTCGGGTAAAAACATCATAAATTCTTCATAAAAGATCCAAATTCAGTGAAACAAATTGTGGTGGTTAGGGTACAGTATATATTATACTTTGTAATAGTTTTAGATCAATTCAATAAATATTTTATGCGGTCCATGCTCTACAAGGTCGCTCTCTAGAATAAGCCAGAATTAAGAAAGGTATGCCATTTTTGCTATAACACCTTTTATGAGAGGTTCCAAGTAGTGCCACCTGGAGGAATTGCATAAAACACACTGAAGAAAATTGTGTATCAGTTTAAGATCTTTATTCATTACAGGTAAAAAGTTATGATTATTTCAAGTTGGGGTTGTTGACTAATCCAAAACTAGTCATGGTTGAGACGGTCATCCACTCAAAGGATCCTACCAAAGGCCATCTCGTTATTTTGGGAAGACCTTGGTTAGAGACAACAAATGCATTTATCGGCTGCAGGGAGGGACAAATGACCATCTCAAATGGACTCTCTATCCAAACGTTCACCATATATCCACCATCCCAACCTATTATGGAGAATCTATGGTGGCTTGAATGTCCATACGAGAATAAAGACTGGGAATAACCCATGTTTCCAAGTGATCATTCCTGGGCACTTCAGAAGAACACAACATAAAATGTGCTAAACTAGTTTATTTCTTCTATCACGTGTGTTGATTTTCCACAATCTTTTCCCCAATTTGAATACATGTTTGGTGAAGAATTTTGGGAATAATTGGACCCATCGGTTTCATATCCGACATATTTTACCATACCCTACGAGATTAGTCTAGGGATATTTCTACATATAAACTCTGGACTAAATGCAGACCAAAAAAAGCAGTTAGTGAGTATCCTTAAAAAACAATCAGGGGAATTCGCTTGGGAATACATTGACATGAAGGGTATACACCCTGACACATGCATTCATCGCATATATACCCAGGGGGAAATACCACCTGTTAGGAAACCCCAGAGAAGGATGAACCCAACACTCAAGGATATAGTAAAGAGGAGATCCAAAAGTTATTAAATTTTGGATTTATTTATCCCATATCTGATAGTAAATGGGTATCCCTACTTTTAGTGGTTCCAAAGAAAGTGACTGGGAAATGGATAATTTGTTTTGATTTCTGGGATCTTAACAAGGCCACTCTAAAGGATTATTTTCCCCTTCCTTTCATTGACCAAGTTTTGGATACCCTGTCTGGAAAGAAATATTTCTCCTTTTTAGATGGATATAGTTGGTACAATCAAATTATCATAGCACCCGATGATCAAGACAAGGCTACCTTTACTTGTCCTTGGGGAACCTATTCCTATAGGGTCTTACCATTTGGATTGTGTAATGCTCCTGCCACATTTCAACGGGAAGTAATAGGGATATTTGCTGATCTTATTCATGATTGTGTGGAGGTATTCATGGATGACTTCACAATATATGGAAATACTTACCAGGAAGCCTTAGATAACTTAGAAAAAGTTGTCATCAGATGCCAAGAAATGAAACTATCTTTAAGTCATGAAAAATGTAAAATATTATTAACTGAAGGAGTAGTTCTAGGACATCACGTCTCATCTGAAGGGATTAAAGTCTATCCTGCAAAGATTGAGTTCATTGTCAGAATTCCACCCCCCAAGACTAAAAAAGAAGTGAGAATCTTTCTTGGACATTTCAGATACTACCAACGGTTTATTGAAAATTTCACAAAGATTGTTGCACCCATGTTTGGATTGTTAATAAAGTATGTTGATTTTCTTTGGAATGAGCAGTGTCAAACTGCCTTTGAAACCCTAAAAGAAAAGTTTTATGTGGCACCAGTTCTTAGAGGGTCCAATTGGGATCTCACATTTCATATATCCACTCATGCCTTCGACACTACAATAGAAGGAGTATTAGGGAAGAAAGAAGACAAGCAACCCTGTGCCATTTATTTTGTGAACAAGAAATTGTCCCCTGCAGAGTTAAACTATACAGTTACTGAGAAAGAATTCTTGGAAGTAGTTCATGCTATCAATAAGTTTCGCCACTACATCATAGGTTACAAAGTATTTGTACACACAAATCATTCCTCCATTAGATTTCTCATGAATAAACCCATAACTAATGGCTGAGTGACTAGGTGGCTCTTGCTATTGCAAGAGTTCAATATCACCATTCTTGACCGACCTGGAAAGGAGAATTTGGTAGATGATTTTCTTTCACGCATAAAAAATGAGGATGATGATATTCCCATTGATGATAGTTTCCCATATGAGCACCCTTTTTCCCTCTCTGTAAATACCTCGTGGTTTGCGGATATGGAAAACTATTTGGCTACTAGGAATTTACCGTCTCATTTGTCACCTCATGAAAAACGTAGAATTATTACGCAAAGTGCCAATTACTCTTGGGTTGGTCATGACCTTTTTCATAATGGTCCATAATTGATTATTCGTAGATGTGTTTGAGAAGATGAGATACCAGAAATCCTACGACGTTTTCATGATGGACCCTGTGGTGGCCATTTTTTTGACAAACATACAACATATAAGATGTTACATTCTAGTTACTATTGGCCTAGCATTTTCAAGGATGTTGCCAAGTATGTGAGGAGTTGTGATATTTTTCAATGAATAGGAAGACCCACATCAGCTGATGAAATGCCCTTGCATGCCCAAGTTATGATAGAACCTTTTGAGAAATGGGCCCTTGACTTTGTAGGACCAATTTCACCCATGTCTCGTAAGAAAAATTACATTTTGGTTTGTACAGATTATGTCACCAACTGGGTAGAGGAAAAAGCCCTATTTAGGGCCACAGAAAAATCCGTTGTCGAGTTTATTTATGAAGACATATTTACCCTCTTTGGTGTTCCTCATGAAATTGTTACAGACCAAGGCACTCAATTCACTTCCAAGATGATGAGAGACCTAATAGAGAAGTATGGGATTAAGCACTGCAAGTCTTCTCCATACCACCCATAAGATAATGGTCAGGTAGAGTCCACAAACAAAGTTCTGGAAGCTATCCTAACCAAGACTGTTCAATTGCATCATCGTGATTCGACTGATAGGCTTCCAGAGGCTTTGTGGGCATATCAGACTGCCTAGAGAAACACCACTGGGCATACACTTTATAATCTAGTGTACGGGAAACAAGTACTTCTACCAATATAATTCCAAGTGAGGACCTTCCGTATTGCATCAGAATTGGGATTAAACTTAGATGAGGCTTAGAAACAAAGATCCCTACAATTAAATGAGTTGGATGAGATTAGGCAAGATTCTATCCAATGAACAATATTAGTCCAAAACCATAGGAGCAAGTGGCATGACAAGTTTATTAAGAAGAAACACTTCCAACCTGCTGATTGGGATTTGTTTTTTGACTCCCAATTGAAAAATTCCGAAGGAAAACTCACCACTCAGTGGTTGGGTCCTTACGAGGTAGTCACCGTATATGCAAATGGAGCTTTGAAAATCAAAACAATTGACGATGGAAAAATCTCCTTTGTAGTAAATAGACACTGACTCAAACTTTATCACATGCCCATTTCCAAAGAAGATTTTATATAGGTCATGTTAACTGACAAGGCATTGGCCTTAGTAGATGAGGAAGTCCCCCCTTGTTCTTGAATTTTTTCTGAATTTCCGACTGTACATATGTAAATAATTTTGAATTTTGTTCATAGACAATTCTAGATATTTTTGTAGGTATTTATTTCACCAGGAATAGACAGTTTCAAGGATATTTAAAGGAAGGATTTTTCTTCAAAATATTACTATACTTGAACCTTGTTGTCTGTCAAGCATCAATTGAATAGTGACTTACTGTAATTGGCCATATTTTTGCAAATATTTTCATCTTATTTTTTAGCAGCTACTCTTGAACCTTCACCATTATATAAGGAAGTGATACCGTAACCATCAAGCTTAGAGGTCACTCATACAGTTTCCCCAAGAACCCTGAGTAAGTGAGTAAAGTATCTTTATTAAAGAGTAACAAGGAGGTCTGATTAGCAGTTAGCTATGGAAACATAAAAAAAAGGGAAGAAAGTGAGTTGAGCCTAAAGATACCTTTCTGTTAAAGATACCTTTATGATAATCTGATAAAAAATAATAAGAAATTTAAAAATTGTCCCAATGTATGACATTACTTGTAGACAAAGTTGACACGAAGTATGTATGGTTAAGATAAGGTTAATGAACTCCATAAAATTGCCATTGGGAACTAACTTTGAGACTATCTCGAAACTCTCTCGCCTACCTCTTCTTAACTATATGTAGGATGTTCTATCTTATAGGTGGGGCCATATTCTATCCGTCTCATTAGATCGATATGTGAAATTTATCTCTACACTTAACAAGCTGTAAATCTTCGACTATTGAGAGAATTGACTGGTTTCCTATATTTTTGATTGTGAGGTGTCACAATACTTAGGTGTGGGGGAGGGATTTCATGAGTTGACAAATGATAACACTGCCTAGAAGAAGTAAAATCTTTGTAAAAATTTCTCTATATTGTTTTCATGATACAAGCTATTATATTGATGCAGGAGCATCCCTCATGACAAGCAAAACCAATGTGGAAGCAGAAGACAGCTGGAAGACGTCCAGCGCAAGTTTTTGAATTTTTAAATTTTCCCTTGAAGTTGATGCACTAAACATAAATGAGATCATTTAATTTTGTGCCTTGGAAAGAATGTAATCAGACCTCGAGCCATATGCTCTCGTCTGAGATAGACAAAGGAATTTATAGTGGTAGATGCAGGTAGGTAGATTTGAAATTCTTAGATTAGACAATTCTAGAGGAAGGAGGGAAACCGGATATAGACACACTCATTTGTATCATTGTAACATTAGCAATAGAAGAAGAGTCTAGAGCATAGGAGAATAGCAGAGAGCTGTAGAAAAACACCCATGTATAGATCTTGAATTAATAGAAGAAGTTGATTCAGATTTATGGCTGTTGTGTTATTCTCTGTGTATGTGTGTTAAATGATCTGCTTATGGATATTACTCCCTGTTATGCATTTGTTGTTATGCTGTGTGTATGAGTTCATGTGTTGAGATCGAAGTCCGAGAGGAAGTGAATGAGTTACAATCGTTTCTCTGCTTGAGCAAGGATTCCTGCAAAGAGTGCAGTTGAAGTCGTCTGCAAGGGAGTGAGTTGACAAAAGGCTCAGAGAGATAGCTTTTGTTCTCATTCATCATGAAGGTGAAGTTAGGCATAGATCCATGCAAGGAGTGCGCAGGCTAAGGAAGGAAGTCTCAGTCATGAAACCGAGCAGAAGCTTTAGAGGACTTCTGCTGTGGGATAGCGCAGAGTCAAAGGAAGCTCGAACAGTTGAAGTGTTTGCAAGTTTTCCGCAAGGAGTGCGTGCAAAGAACCTCGTTGAGGTTGAAGTAACTTAACAAAGCTCAGGAAGGATAGGCCTCTGAGTCGCTGAAGATCAGCATAGATAAGTGTGATTCGAAGCCAGGGAGAAGCATCACAGGTTGGCAAAGCAGTGAAGGAATCTCGTGGAGAGATACTCTTTTTCATTTCGTGAGTTACAAAAGGAAGAACGGATGGTCGAAATCCTCTGAGGGAGATTTCACGAATTTTCAAGGATCGTCAGATCTTGCAGAGGTGCAAGGAGGTTATGGCGTGAAGGTCCGAAGAGTTTGAAGCTCAGGAGAGGCGGAGCCGTCCATCTGTAGGAGACAGGTGGCAGAGATCGGTGATCTCGCGAATTCGAGAGTTCGCCGGTTGAGAACCCAAGCATTGGGTAGTCCAAGTCGCGAGCAGTGAAGTGGCGAGAAGACAAGAGCCGTCCATCTGTAGAAGATAGGTGGCAGAGATCTAGAGATCTCGTGAACTCGGGAGTTCGCAGGGTGAATACCTAAGTATTTGGTGTTAAAAGTCGCGAGACGCGAAGTCACGAAGCAGTGAAGTGGCGAGAGGCTGTGAGCCATCCATCTAAGAAGGACAGGTGGCAGAGATCTAGGGATCTCACAAACTCAGGAGTTCGCAGGGTGAAAGTCCAAGTATTTTTCATCGCAAGTCGCGAGGTCGCGAGTGGCGAGAGAAGGACAACCGTTGGATCAGGAACACCGGAGGACCGTTAGATCCGCACGTGGGGTCGTGTCTCGAGACCTCGCAAGAAAAAGCTCAAGAGGTTGGCTACGGGGATCGCGAGATTGCAAGAGGCGATATCCCGACAGCTGCAGAGCAGTGTGGGCCATAGTGGAGTACAGGTGGCACCGGCCTCGGGATCTCACTGCGAGAAGTCCCAAAGCATTGGCGTTAGGATTCGCGAGTCACGAAGTGCCGAGAACAAAGTTGTGTGGATGCGTGGCAGAGTATAAGGTGGGACTCGTGTGGTCGACGGGTGGACACGCGTTGCTTGGAGATAGAGTCAGCATTCTGTCGAATTCTTGCATCTCGGGGATTCGTGGGACAAGATGGTGAAAACCCGACAGTTCAACTTGCGAGGTTGCGAGTAGAGAAATCCCTCAGGGAAAAGTTAGCGAGTTGACTGACCATCGGGTCTTGGGGATCCGAGAACATAGTGTTCAACCTTTGAACTTGCGAAGTCACGAGTTCCGATTCCCTGAAAAATCAAGGGAGGGGGATCGCACGAGAGAACTGTGGGAGCATATTTCTCGATAAGGGAATAGGAGAACCTTGGAGTTCTTCAGGCCGAGAAGAAGAAGATCCTGTGAGAGTGGATGTGCCTACATGGAAGGTGCACCTGCGTCAAGTGGTATCAGAACAAAATTCTTGTCTGTATATTTCAGGCAAGAGAGGCAGGAGATAAAGAGCACTTTGATACACACATCAAGTGTTGTCAGAGCATAGAAAAGATTCTTTGCTTTCTGTAGCAGAGGACAAGGAGAATTCACCATGCCACCAAGGAGAAGAGGTAGAGAATCACCCAATCCAGAGGAGGAAAGGGGATTGTCCAGAGAAAGAGAAGTGTCTAGAGATGGAGGTAGGCAAGTACAAAATCCAGACGTGGAGAGAGGAATGCGAAATATTCGTGCCAGAATGGAGGACATGGAGATAAGACAAAGGCGAAACGTTGATGCAGGAGATATTAGTGAATCCGAGGATGAAGGTAATGCTGGAAATGAATAAGAATAAATCCCAACAGAAGATGCAACCAATGAGCGTTTAATTAAGGCTATCTCTCGGATGAGTTCGAAAGCAAAGATGGATATTCCAGCTTATGAAGGGAGTCTGGATGCAGAAGAGCTTCTAGATTGGATTAGAGCTCTTGACACTTACTTCGATTATGAAGATATCGAAGATGATAAAAAGATCAGACATGCCGTCACGAGATTAAAAGGACATGTAGCCTTGTGGTGGGATGAACTGCAAGCTGACAGGCGTTGCCAAGGCAAGCAAAAAATTAAGAGCTGGGACAGGATGATTGCAAAGATGAAGACGAAATTCATTCCCAGGGACTATCAAATTTATCTATTCAGGAGGATGCAGAACCTGAGACAGAAGCTGATGACAGTGAAAGAGTATACCGAGGAATTTTACAGGTTGAATATCAGAGCAGGTCATTGTGAAAGCAATGACGAAAAGGTGGCCAGGTACATGAATGGCCTGAGGTATGAAATTTAGGATGAATTAAATTTGGCAACCATCCGAACGGTGGAGGATGCTTATCAATTGGCTCTGAAAGCTGAGGAGAAGCTGAGCCGTAAGAAAAGCCAGAGAGGAAGAGGCATAAGTCAGCCCAAAGGCAAAGCAGTTGCCCAAGATAAATACCAGAAGCCCAAGGATGTCTGGAAGAAACCTCAGACTCAGACAGAGAGAGGTGGAACCTCACAAAGAAGGCCATATGTTGAGAAACGAGGACAACAAACTGAGCAAAGAGGAGGATATGCTGATAATAATAGGTTTCCTCGTACCAGAGGTAGAGGAAGAGGAAGAGGTGGAGTAATCACATGCTTCACATGTGGAAAAGATGGACACAAGTCGGTTGACTGTCCAGATAGAAAGAAGGATGAAGGAGAGACTCACATCATCGAGGCACAGAGGCAAGATGTTGAGGCAGAGTACGCTGAAGGCGGAAGATCGTTGGTGATGCAAAAATTCCTTTTGACACCGGAGAAAGAGATGGAGAATTCAGCGCAGAGGAACAGTCTTTTTAGGACTGCTTGCAAGACCAAAGGTTGGGCATGAAAAGTCATCATGGACAGTGGAAGAACCGATAATCTCATTTCAACCGAGATGGTGGAGAGGCTGGAGCTGGAGAGCAGTGTGGGCCATAGTGGAGCGTGAGTGGAGTACAGGTGGCACCAGCCTCGGGATCTCGCTGCAAGAAGTCCCGAAGCATTGGCGTTAGGATTCGCGAGTCGTGAAGTGCCGAGAACAAAGTTGTGTGGACGCGTGGCAGAGTATAAGGTGGGACCCACGTGGTCGACGGGTGGACATGCGTTGCTTGGAGATAGAGTCAACATTCCATCAAATTCTCGCATCTCGGGGATTCGTGGGACAAGAGGGTGAAAACTCAACAGTTCAACCTGCGAGGTTGCGAGTAGCGAAATCCCTCAGGGAAAATTCAATGAGTTGACTGACCATCGGGTCTTGGGGATCCGAGAACCCAGTGTTCAACCTTTGAACTCGCGAAGTCACGAGTTTCGATTCCCCAAAAAATCAAGGGAGGGGGATCGCACGAGAGAACTGTGGGAGCAGATTTCCCGATAAGGGAATAGGAGAACCTTGGAGTTCTTAGGGATGAGAAGAAGAAGATCCTGTGAGAGCGGACATGACCGCGTGGAAGGTGCGCCTGCGTCATACATCAACTGTTATTTTATTTTTGAAATGTTAAATATTTATTGTGTGTTATAAACTGTTATACATTTCCTTAATAGACCACTTAACTGGTTTATTTTCATTACAGATTGTTCATTACAGAGTTGAGATTACATTCCTTATAACTTGCGAGATAGAGGAATGAATTGTGTGAGCATGATGGTAAAACAAGAACACTCTTATCCTGCCTCTGCTCCTATTCACTGTGACTGTCAAAATCATTTTAAGACTGAGTGTTATGGATAAAACATCCATTACAGGATGGAAAAATTTCATTTTGCACATGAATACCATATGGAGTGTCATATGGAGTGTTTTATGAGGTTCCATTTAAAATACCATATGAGGCATCAAACAACACACCATATGAAGGATCAGATGAGATGTATACACACAGTAAATGTCCACGATTTCAGGTAACCAAGAATCAATTGAATTTATTTGAGTTAGTTAATGGAAATTGAGATTAAATGATACAATTATTAAACATTTTTATGATCAAATGTCCAAGTCTAATACTTGGACATTGATCTAACTCCTTCATCATTACAATTTCCTCCCAAAATATTCTCTTTGAATTTGAAATCGACGCACTCATGATCACACATGGAAACTCGTGTGTGATGAATTCATCAATGAATGAAATCATTTCCACTTTGGGTACATTAAAAAATGAAGTGATCGCTCAAACTGTTATCCCATTTATGCATTTCACTCATCCTCTTGTCAATTGCATTCACCCTCTTCTTAATCGCGCTCATCCTCAGCTTGATTGTACTCGTCCTCTATAGAATTCCATCCTCTATTATTTCTCCACACTTCCACCATGCCCAAATGGTATGAGTCATCCTCCTATGCTGACCTCTTTTCTATCGTCGAGTTCGCACAGTGCAGGGAAGTGTTCCTTCACGCAGGGTGGGGACCGTTCTTGGCTCATTTGCAGGGCCACGATGACGATGTGTCTATGCAATTCTCCCTCAAATTATATGGAAGGATGACACACATGAGGTATATCACCTTCATGGTCACTAAGGAATCAATTTCCTCAACCACAAAGATTCCAAGAGTTGGATATTGTTGGTTTAAACACCACCAGTTACCACGAGCAAGCTACAACATGGTCTTCAAACCTGAGTTTCAGAATATCTCTGGAGATAAGGGATACTCCAAGGAGTGGATTAAAGAGGAGCTAATTAACCATCTGTTAGTCATCACCATAATGATAACTTGTGAAGGTAGATATTCCATTTTTAAATCCTGCCACTTTAGATTATTAACTCATTTTCAAATCAATAAGACATTGAATTTCCCTTTTTACTTCTTAAAAAGTCTTGAGAATATGTCTTCCCAAGTACGAAAGAATATAACCAATCCCCATAACATCCTATTCCACCATGGCCTCATCAAACTACTTGTGTTAGCCGAGTTGGAAAAACAAGGGAAAACATGGGATGAGTTCATTTACCAATTTTCAAACCCTCATCTTACAATCAAGACTAGCAAGAAAACACTTGATCTAGGGACTGTTACTCCATCCAAACCCCATTCTCCGAAGACTCCAAACCCTCCTACTCAAGCTATCCCTTTAACGAAACAAAAGACCAAAAATCTTGTTGATACCCCTGTAGCCTCATCGGGCAAGAAGACTAAAAATCCTATTGATAACTCCCCAATGCCTTCAACTTATATTTATCCTGCACCCAAAAAGTTACAAGAGTTAATTCAACAAGACTTCCCTGTAGTCCCCACAAATAAGAGAGGAGATAACTGATTGTTAATCCCTAATATTGGCTCATTACCCCTTAATTGGGGAATATTACATTAGTAATGTAATTTTATTTATGTCGACTTTATTCCATTAGTTGTATTTATACCTCCTAGTCTCCTATATACACCAAGGAAACATTTTCATTTGGAATCATCTTGTACTTGAAAATTTATGTGGGGTAAAAGGAGGTTTCCCTCTCAAAGAGGCTTATTATCTAAAATTATCTCTTTTTCAAGGTGTTGAGTACTTATTCTGAGGTTTTTCTATGCTATATTGATAATTGGTTCTTAACATATGGTATCAGAGCTCAAGTTCTTAGGGTTTCGCTGCTGCATCTGAGACACCTTGGAATTTTCGCTATAACTTTTTTTCTACAATGTTTCAAAAGGAACGTCTTGGAGGATATTTAATATATAGATCAAGGTACGTTGGTTTAAAATTGTAGCTCCCGAGGCCTTATACTTTCAGAGATACAACCTGTACAAGATAGGGTTCTGGAATCATCCTGAACTGAGTCATTGTGGAATTTTCGCTATAAAACTTTTTATTTAACGTTTCAGACCCTGAACTAAGGAGGATATTCACAAAAATTAGTAAGGTATCTATGGTAAAACACTCAACTTCTAGTTCATATTAATTTTCTAGATACACCCTGTGGAAGATAGGGTATCTGACTAGTCCTATTGACCAGTATCAAGAAGGTGTTCCAGGTAAAACAATCATAAATTCGTCCTAGAGTATCCAAATTGAGTGGGACTGGTTTCATTGGATACTGGACAGTCTGTAGTATTTTTTTTTTGAGTTTCAGAATTTTATGTCAATTATTTTGTGCGGGGCATGCCATACAAGTGAGATCTCATGGAAAGGCCAAAAATCAGCAAGTTGTGGGAAAGTTACCGTAAATTCCACTTGGCACATCCAATTGTGATCAGACCTATGGAATTGTAGAGAAGAAATATTAGAGAACTACATAAAAGAAATTTTCATGCTCAGAAGGGCCAAAACTTGGGAGATACAATAGAAGAAATATTGTCTAGCAGAACCACCTCAAAATCAAGGTTCAAAAGTGATACTTGGCCAACATGCCACCCAAAAAGAGAACTTCTACACCAAATAATCCTCTAGACAATCCTACTTGGACTCTTGATGAAGGTGAAGAAATGCGTAGGGACATAAATGATTTACAAAAGATGAACTACAAGATATGGAAGCTAAGTTCGAGGCAAAGATGGATGGTTTAAAAGAGGAGATCATGGAAATATTGAAAATTTTTGTAACATAGAAGACACCTGAAAGTGAAAATGCATCCCATGAAATTCATGATGAGGACATAAGGAAGGTGAATCATGAATGGATAAACTCCAACTTTGGGTTAAATACCAACCACGTTCCTAAGATCGATATGAGGAAGTTTGATGGCAAGGACCCAATCACATGGATACTTCAAATGGAGCAATTCTTTGATCTACATAATGTGCCACATACACAAAAGGTACGAATTGCTTCTTTATATTTAGAACCCAATAAATTTGTATGGTATTGATGGATTTGTTATCACAAATCACTCGTCACTTGGACAATTTTCATGGAATAAATAATAGCACACTATGAGGATACACGGAGCAATACCTTCTTTAGCCAATTGATAAATCTCAAGCAACAGGGTTCAGTTACCGAGCACATTGAGAACTTACAAAGATTGAATATAAAGGTAACAGATATTCCAGATGATCACTTGATTGATGTATTTGTAGGAACTTTAAAGGATAACATTCAACATGAGGTTCGCCTTTGGGAACCCAAATCATTGGAGAATGCATTTAAGGTGGCAAGAAATGTTGAAAGTAAAAATATGGCTATGGCTACTAGAAGGAC
>ML792092.1:25635-46886 GCA_009831015.1 Picea engelmannii | reverse complement strand
ACTTACGTTTCACTTTTGTGTTGCAGCATCTGTGTTCGCATTTGTGTTTGTGTTGCAGCATCTGTTCTTCATAAACAATCGATTGCCATCAATGACAACCTTGATCATATGCGTCATTCTTGCTGTAGCCATATTTCCAACAAGAATCGTGTTGATTTAGCTCGTGATTCACTGTTGAGGAGTAGCCAAGACCTGTTAGTGGGGCCACCAGTGGTCTAGGTGAATAGTTAGATAGTTAGCTTGTGTATTTGAGTTATGTAATTTTCATTTCTTCCATTTTCTGTTATATGTGTTTTTATCATTTCATATGTTGTGTGTTTGCTATTCATAGCTTAATTGTTTCAATTTCTTTTTTACAGGTTGCTTGTGAAGGATAGTTGTTAATATGTTGTGTCTTTTTAATCAATTAGTAAATAGCTTGCAATCTTAGCTACTAACCTTGTTGTGTGATTAAATGCTAGTTTGAATTTCTGTAGTTTGAAATAGAATAGTTAAAACAAAGTATTGAATTAACACAGAGTATAGAGTTTCTTTGGAAAAGTTTCGATGGATGAATAGTTGCTAGCTTTGATTTTGATTCTTCCTTTTCTTATCTAGTTTTCTTATTTAGTTTTCTTATCAATTTTGCTGTAGTAGGTTAAGGTAGAAGTAGAATTTGAAATTATGTTTTTATACGCATTTTAACATGCAATTTGAATTGTTAAGAATAGGATTAGTTTAGTTTATTTCATGAAATTTCTGTTCTACATTTAAATTGTAACTTGAATTAGGAATTTGAGTTTGAGTTGAATTTTAGTTACGAGTTTCTAAGTGTGTGAATTTGCTTACATTAGGATAAGAGTGCATTTGAATTAAGTAGAATAGTGTTTTCTTATTGTTGATGATTAATGCATAAATTTAAACATCACATGGATTTTCAGGATAGTTGATATTTCTTCTATGATGGCTAAGCTCTTGTTAGATTGCATGATTCATACTTTCCATTTCTCCATAGAAGTTAATATTGAAATTATTCCTCTTGAGTTATCACTAATCGTTAGATGCCATCGTGATGTCATAAGACACAAAAGACATAATCATCATCATTATATTTGAGGTTTCTTGTTATTGTGGATTAAGAGTAATTGTTGATTAATCTTTGAATATTGTCATGATGTTTTTAATTCAATAGGTTAATATTTCCGTTTTCAGATTAGAAGTAATTGTAGATTTTATCTTAAGAATAGAATTCACTTTCTTAATAGTTTGATTAGTTACCTGTTGAGTAGTTTTGATTAGTTTATTTGTTGAAAAAGTTTCCATAGGTTAGTTATTTGATTGCTTATTAGTTTAATTGTTGAAGAAGTTTCCATGGGTTAGTTATTTGATTTCTTATTTGATTACTTGTTGATGCTCATCATGGATGATTTTAAGGATGGAAAATTATATTAAAATGTAGAAACATGGACTAATCTTACTAGTACTTAATTTCTAAAATTTAAAATGTTTGGTGATAGTTTTGTAAAAATATTCAAATTTATAAGGATTTTGTATACTTTCTATAAATTTTTGGGGATTTTTAAGGTAAAATAATTGTATTCTATGGAATTTGGGCGAATCATTTTTAGAAAAAATAGAAATTTGCGAATCTTTTTTTGGGAAAAACCATGGAAAATTAGCCCATTTGCAAAATTTAGCTCCTAAAATCATCTATGAATTGCTCATTAATTTGAATAGATTGATTATATTAGTTTGTTGTTGCTATTGTTCATTAATTTGAATAGATTAAATAGATGACTTGCTTTTTCTTATTAGATTAAATAGATTAACTTGTTCAAAGTAGGGTTTTCATTTGCTTCTTTAGGAACAATCCATGGATCCATTGTTTAAAATTTGCTTAGGGTAGATAGTTCAAGTTCCTTGATAGGGTTCACTCATTGATAGCCTTTTCTTAAGTATATTAGCCCTCAGATAGACCATCTTCTTATTTAGACTATACTTCCTCTAGCTTTTCTGCCTTGGCACATATAATGCGACAACTCTAATTTTACTTACCCCGGGTTGACAATTTAATTGAGGGATTTAGTGCATATAGAACACCCCTCAACGAGCTTAGTATTTATTCTTTCTCGTGCTCATAAATACATGATAATAAGTTACCGATATTAGTATTTGTTTTTTCTCGTGTTCATAAATACATGAGAATAGGTTACTGAGTACACTTTTATCTCTTTTTCAGACTCGTAAATCTATACGAAAAATGAACTCTTTGGAGTCTCCTTTAAGCTCTTTTCAGACTCTCTAAGCATGAAAATATTGTCGAGTGATCTTGCTTCCTTTCACACTCATTAAAGGTTTGAAAGTGAGTCTTTCGAGTGATATGTTATCTCTCTTTTGGCCTCACGAGACTAATTATGACAAATGAACACTCTAATAAAGCATGATTATAAGAGTTCTCCCCTATATTGTTTTACACCTTTTTCGGGCTTGGGAGACTAAATTTATGAAAAATTCATCCATGGAGTTGCCTTTAAGTTCTTTTCAGACTCTCTAAACTTGAAAAACCACTGAGTTTTCCTTCTTTGGACTCGCTAAACTACACATTGAAGGACCCATATGGGGACGAACCATTACTTCTTCCAATTCATTAAATAAAGGAAGAAGAACTTACCAAAGGTGAGTTATGTCGATCATGTGTTATCCTCCTCGAGATCGTTAAATAAAAAATATATACTCATCTATCTGGATGGGGGAAAAAAATTTGAAGGAAGTGGGTCAAATTTCTTGAAAAATTTTCAGGCAGCTCTTGTAGTTTCCCTTGAACATGGCGCTTGTTTTCACTTTTATCATAGACTTGGATAATCCATTAAACCTCCACAATGAACCAATCCTATGATTCTTTCTTCTCCTTTCACCCATCCAAAGAATTCCTCATCGCTCACTACATTATGTTTTTGTCCACTTTATGTTTATGCTTAAGTACCCCTTACATCAGGACAATGACTAAGGAATATATAATGGAAATTCATCCTCTAACATAAATAACACCACAATTGAAAAAAGAGAAAAAGTTGTTTTCAGAGCTGCCCCCCCATCTTCTTGCACAAAGAAATCATACTAAAATCTTAAAATATGGAGGGCCAGTCTCTAAGGGTGTAAGAAGCTAACCTGTCGGGATATTGAACAGGTCTGTTGGTAGCGGGCACCGACCTGTGGTATGACTAGGTAAACCCGCCGGAGGACTAAACATGATTGCTGGTAGTGAGGAGTTCTACCTAGCGAGGATGATAATCTGACAAAAAACAATAAGAAATTTAAAACCTGTCCCGATGTATGACATTACTTGTAGAAAAATTTGACACGAAGTATGTATGGTTAAGGTAAGGTTAATGAACTCCATAAATTTTCCATTGGGAACTAACTTTGAGACTATCTCGAAAATCTCTTGCCTACCTCTTCTTAACTATATGTAGTATGTTCTATCCTATAGGTGGGGCCATATTCTAACCATCTCGTTAGAACAATATGTGAAATTTATCTCTACACTTAATAAGCTATAAATCTTTGGCTATTGGAAGAATTGTCTGGTTTCCTATATTTTTGATTTTGAGGTGTCACAATACTTAGGTGTGGGGGAGGGAATTCATGAGTTGACAAATGATAAAACTTCCTAGAAGAAGTAAAATCTTTGTAAAAATTTCTCTGTATTGTTTTCATGATACAAGCTATTACATCAACAATTATTTTATTTTTGAAATGCTAAATATTTCTTGTGTCTTATAAATTGTTGTACATTTCCTTAACAGACCACTTAACTAGTTTATTTTCATTACAGATTGTTCATTACAGAGTTGATATTACACGCCTTATAACATGCAATATAGAGGAATGAATTGTGTGAGCACGATGGTAAAACAAGAACACTCTTATCCTGCCTATGCTCCTATTCATTGTGACTGTCAAAATCGTTTTAAGACTGAGTGCTATGGATAAAACATCCATTACAGGATGAACAAATTTAATTTCCCACATGAATACCATATGGAGTGCCATATGGAGTGTTGTATGAGGTGCCATTTAAAAGACCATATGAGGCATCAAACGATGCACCATATGAAGGATCAAATGAGATGTATACACACAGTAAATGTCCACGATTTCAGGTAACCAAGAATCAATTGAATTTATTTGAGTTAGTTAATGGAAATTGAGATTAAATGATACAATTCTTAAACATTTTTATGATCAAATGTCCAAGTCTACGACTTGGACATTGATCTAACTCCTTCATCATTACAATTTCCTCCCAAAAGATGCTCTTTGAATTCAAAATTGACGCACTCATGAACACACATGGAAACTCCCGTGTGATGAATTCATCAATGAATGAAATCATTTCCATTTTGGGTACATTAAAAAATGGAGGGATCGCTCAAACAATTATCCCATTTATGCATTTCTCTCATCCTATTCTCAATTGCATTCACCCTCTACTTAATCACGCTCATCCTCAGCTTGATTGCACTCATCCTCTGTCGAATTCCACCCTCTATTCTTTCTCCACACTGCCACCATGCCCAAATGGTATGATCCATCTTCCTATGCTGACCTCTTTTCTATCGTTGAGTTCGCACAGTGTAGGGAAGTGTTCCTTCAAGCAGGGTGGGGACCATTCTTGGCTCAATTGCAGGGCCACGATGACGATGTGTTGATGCAATTCTCCCTCGAATTATATGGAAGGATGGCACACGTGGGGTTTCTCACCTTCGTGGTCACTAAGGAATCAATTGCCTCTGCCACAAAGATTCCAAGAGTTGGAGATTGTTGGTTTAAACACCACTAGTTGCTATGAGCGAGCTACAACATGGTCTTCAAACTTGAGTTTCAGAATATCTCTGGAGATAAGGGATACTCCAAGGAGTGGATTAAAGAGGAGATAATTAACCATCTAATAGTCATCACCAAAATGATAACTTGTGAAGGTAGATATTCCATTTTTAAATCCTTCCACTTTAGATTATTATCTCATTTTTTTAGTTCAATAAGCCATCGAATTTCCCTTTTTACTTCTTAAAAAGTATTGAGAATATGTCTTCCCAAGTATGGAAGAATGTAACCAATCCCCATAACATCCTATTCCACCATGGACTCATCAAACTACTTGTGTTAGCCAAGTTGGAAAAACAAGGGAAAACATGGGATGAGTTTATTTACCAATTTTCAAACCCTCATCTTACAATCAAGACTAGCAAGAAAACACTTGATCTAGGGACTGTTACTCCATACAAACCCCATTCTTCAAAGACTCCAAACCCTCCTACTCAAGCTATCCTTTTACCGGAACAAAAGACCAAGAATCTTGTTGATACCCCTGCAGCCTCATCGGGCAAGAAGACTAAGAATCCTATTGATAACTCCCCAATGCCTTCAATGTATATTTATCCTACACCCAAAAGGTTACAAGAGTTAATTCAACAAGAATTCCATGTAGTCCCCACAAATAGGAGAGGAGCTAACTGATTCAAGGGAGGATCTTTTCGCAAAAGTGCCCGAATTACAAGAGGAAAACCTTATGAAAAAACCCCAACCATTTCATACCCTATCCAAGTATCCTTCGATCTCGAAAGCCCCCACAAAAGACTTGGGGATGTGTTTGCAGAAGAATTGGAGCCTCATAGAGAGACAAAATATGAACCTGTTTCCCCTCATAAACCCCCTATTACTCCTACCTCACAGATGCCTATGCCAGATCCCAAAACTGATAGACTCTCTACATCGTTCAAGGGATCCAAGCCCTCCTCTAAGATATCTGATCATACTCTAGCCATTGAAAAATTACAACAGGAAAAGGTTCAGCTGCTGCAACAATTGGAAGAGAGGAAGAGTTTGGATAAGCATCTTCACCATGAAAATGCAATACTACAAGCAAAGGTGAATTCCCTTCAATGATTGGTTGTTAAAATGACCAATACCAATCACAACCTCAGAGCACAATTGAAACATCATAAGAGGCACAAGACAAAATATTCAGGACAAGAGGGAGAAGATTCTAAAGTTAATCCTTCTCAACAAGTCTAGTCATATGGGGCAATTAATTTTTGTTTGCAGTGGGACCTGCAAAATCGTAGGTGTGGGGGTAATGTTGGGATCATGATTTCATTATTTAATGATGTTGGTTGAATCCTTTTTAACCGATATTATGTATGTAGTAATAACCATTTTGAAGATTTTTTTAAGGATTTCATAACAAATCATCATAGATTATTCCAGGTATGTGTAATTGATGTTTTCTGATGATTTTGAGTTTAATCCAACTCAATTTAATGATTACAAGAAGCTAATGCACGATCTGTGTGTCAGAGGATGAAATCACATGGCGTTTTTCCATCCAGTAGCCCGTCTAGTACTCCATCTGACACTACGTCCGATACTTCATCCAGCACTGCGTCTGACACTGCATCCAACACTAAAAATTTGGGCGAGTTGGAGGTTGTTATATCGATGGTTTGTGTTGGGAAAATCGACGACATGGGTTTTGTTCACGCTTGTGGCCTTCAACTACTGAGCTCTTGAAATCTTGGATTAAGTCATTATGCTGAGCATTGAGTGGCTCATTTGATTTATAGAAGCCACAATAAGTTATAGCGTATTTAATGAAATTTGTTTTTTTTAGAGGAGGTCGACCATTCCAGTGGTCGACCTCTAGAATTTTAATTGTTATAAATACCATAGTAGTGGTCAGACAGAGAGGTTGAGAATTGTGAAGATAGAATTGTTTTTTGTTGTATAACTCAAGACATTTTTGTAAACTTGTGCAAGACCGTGTTTTTAATTTAAATGCTAGAATCATGTTGATTTAGCTCGTGATTCACTGTTGAGGAGTAGCCAAGACCTATTGGGGGGCCCACCAGTGGTCTAGGTGAATAGTTAGATAGTTAGCTTGTGTATTTGAGTTATGCAATTTCCATTTCTTCTATTTTTTGTTATTTGTGTTTTTATCATTTCATATGTTGTGTGCTTTCTATTCATAGATTAATTGTTTCAATTTCCTTTTTACAGGCTGCTTGTGAAGGATAGTTGTTAATATGTTGTGTCTTTTTAATTAATTAGTAAATAGATTGCAAGATTAGCTACTAACCTTGTTGTGTGATTAAATGCTAGTTTGAATTTCTGCAGTTTGAAATAGAATAGTTAAAACAAAGTATTGAATTAACACAGAGTATAGAGTTTCTTTGGCAAAGTTTCGATGGATGAATAGTTGCTAGCTTTGATTTTGATTCTTCATTTTCTTATCTAGTTTGCTTATTTAGTTTGCTTATCAATTTCCTGTAGTAGGTTAAGGTAGAAGTAGAATTTGGAATTATGTTTTTATACGCATTTTAACATGCAATTTGAATTGTTAAGAATAGGATTAGTTTAGTTTATTTCATGAAATTTCTGTTCTAGATTTAAATTGTAACTTGAATTAAAAATTTGAGTTTGAGTTAAGTTTTAGTTACAAGTTTCTATGTGTGTGAATTTGCTTACATTAGCATAAGAGTGCATTTGAATTAAGTAGAATAGTGTTTTCTTATTGTTGATGATTAATGCATAAATTTAAACATCACATGGATTTTCAAGATAGTTGATATTTATTCTATGATGGCTAAGCACTCATTAGATTGCCCGATTCATACTTTCCATTTCTCCATAGAAGTTAATATTGAAATTATCCCTCTTGAGTTATCACTAATCGTTAGATGCCATCATGATGCCATAAGACACAAAAGACATAATTATCATCATTATATTTGAGGTTTCTTGTTATTGTAGATTAAGAGTAATTGTTGATTAATCTTTGAATATTGTCATGATGTTTTTAATTCAATAGGTTAATATTTCCATTTGCATATTAGAAGTAATTATAGATTTTATCTTAAGAATAGAGTTCACTTGCTTAATAGTTTGATTAGTTACCTGTTGAGTAGTTTTGATTAGTTTATTTGTTGAAAAAGTTTCCATAGGTTAGATATTTGATTGCTTATTAGTTTAATTGTTGAAGAAGTTTCAATGGGTTAGTTATTTGATTTCTTATTTGATTACTTGTTGATGCTCATCATGGATGATTTTAAGGATGAAAATTTATATTAAAATGTAGAAACATGGGCTAATCTTACTAGTACTTAATTTCTAAAATGTAAAATGTTTGGTGATAGTTTTGTAAAAATAATCAAATTTATAAGGATTTTGTATACTCTCTATAAATTTTTGGGGATTTTTAAGGTAAAATAATTTTATTCTATGGAATTTGGGCGAATCATTTTTAGAAAAAATAGAAATTGGTGAATCATTTTTTGGGAAAAACCATGGAAAATTAGCCCATTTGCAAAATTTAGCCCCTAAAATCATCTATGAATTGCTCATTAATTTGAATAGATTGATTATATTAGTTTGTTGTTGCTATTGTTCATTAATTTGAATAGATTAAATAGATGACTTGATTTTTCTTATTATATTAAATAGGTCAACTTGTTCAAAGTAGGGTTTTCATTTGCTTCTTTAGGAACAATCCATAGATCCATTGTTTAAAAGTTTCTTAGGGTAGATAGTTCAAGTTACTTGATAGGGTTCACTCATTGATAGTCTTTTATTAAATATATTAGCCCTCAGATAGACCATATCCTTATTTAGACTGTACTTCCTCTATCTTTTCTGCCTTGGCACATATAATACTACAACTCTAATTTTACTTACCCTGGGTTGACAATTTAATTGAGGGATTTAGTGCATATAAAACACCCATCAATGAGCTTAGTCTTTGTTCTTTATCGTGCTTGTAAATACATGATAATAAGTTACCGATCTTAGTATTTGTTTTTTCTCATGCTCGTAAATACATGAGAATAGGTTACCGAGTACACTTTTATCTCTTTTTAGGACTCTTAAAATCTATACAAAAAAGGAATTCTTTGGAGTCTCCTTTAAGCTCTTTTCAGACTCTCTAAGCATGAAAATATTGTCGAGTGATCTTGCTTCCTTTCACACTCATTAAAAGTTTTGAAAGTGAGTCTTTCGAGTGATATGTTATCTCTCTTTCAGCCTCGCGAGACTAATTACGACAAAGGAACACTCTAATAAAGCATGATTATAAGAGTTCTCCCCTATATTATTTTACACCTTTTTCGGGCTTGGGAGACTAAAGTTATGAAAAAGTCATCCATAGAGTCACCTTTAAGTTATTTTTAGACTCTCTAAACTTGAAAAACCACTGCGTTTTTCTTCTCTGGACTTGCTAAACTACACATTGAAGGACCCATATGGGGACAAACCATTACTTCTTCTAGTTCGTTAAATAAAAGAAGAGGAACTTACCAAAGGTGAGTTATATCGATCAGGTGTTATCCTCCTCGAGCTCGTTAAATAAAACATATCTACTCATCTATATGGATGGGGGAAAAAAATTTGAAGGAAGTGGGTCAAGTTTCTTGAAATCTTTTTGGGCAACTCTTGGAGTTTCCCTTGAACACGACGCTTGTTTTCACTTTTACCATAGACTTGGATAATCCGTTAAACCTCCACAATGAACCAATCCTATGATTCTTTCTACTCCTTTGACCCATCCAAATAATTCCTCATCACTCACTACATTATGTTTTGGTCCACTATATGTTTATGCTGCCATGTCTTATACTGTTCCTTAGTGTTCAAGGGAAGTTTCCACCTCAAAATTCAACCATCCAAAACGTTACTAGTTTCCATACCTGTATCAATTTTTTTTCATCTACCATATATTATCACCTTCCCTTGACAAGTTTCGTGTCGACTGATGGGGGATACATCAATGCCCTCCTTCGAGGAGTATTTTCCTATCAACATCAACAAATTATCCGGGAAACTGACTTAGGAACGCATAAGTAACTTGGGACCCATATGCCTCAATGGTAGGAATCCTCGCATTCAAAAATGTGTATTCATCAATGACCCCTAACTGATTGATTCCATGAATGTTTGACTTCAACTCATTTTTCACATTCGTTTGATTGTACTTTAAAAGTACCTTGAAAATCATTGACATAAATGGTGATTTATCTAGCACTTGTTAACGATATACCTCAATGATCGGTAATCAAGTGGTTTCTATCGTGTTTGACATCAAATCATCTATTCACATGGATATATTTGTACTACATTGGGATTGGGACGAAGACCCTGGGTTGAGCATTCACTCTATTATCTACTTTTCCCAGGCTCAGAAGGAGATCATTTGAGCATTCTAATATATATGTTTTCACATAGATCCAAATTGTATATGTCTGTGGCTATGTTTTATCATCTCGTAGATCCACTGCGTATTTTTCATGGCTACAATCAGTTCATTTCATAGAGGTATGGATCCACATTGTATCTCTAGTGGCCATATCCTTAATCAATATCATCATGGATCCGCAGTGTATTTAATGGCGACCATAATTTGAGTCACTCATAGTCTGAGCATAGGTATGCATGCATCAGGAATGGAACACATATAAACATTGTCTGATGGTTATATACAACTTGTACTAGGTTCCCCGACTCCATATTCTTTCTTCGAATAATCTACAATGTTTTTTGGACATCAACATTCATCTTCTGACTTCACACTTTGGGGGGCAATCTGTTCCACTTCAAAATTCCTCACTTCGACAATGTTACATTCTCATTGTTGTAAGTGTCGTAAGTGTCGCACTTTTTTTGCAAGTGTCATAATTGTCGCATTATCTTTCCATAAGTGTCATATCATTAACGACACCATGAAAAAACTTGATACAACTAGAAGCCTCATCATCTGACAGTTGGAACAAATATTTTTCTATGGGAATTTCTCATCTTAGCAACTTTTGGGAAGATCAACGCTCCCCTGCTCATACACATGGAGAACTATCTCTCTTTGTCCATCTTAGGGGGATCGTTGTAGCGCTCTGTTTCCCATTCTAAGGGAGTGCTGACTTGGTTGGGGAAATCTTGGAAGAAATCCCATTTTCTTCTAAAGACAACTATGGATGGATCGAGTTGGTTTGGCTCGAATCTAACTCCAGGGATACATATAAGGGAGATATCACAACTATTGGATCCATATCCTCAACTAATTCCAAATATACCCAAGTTATTTGAGCCTCTCAATGTTGAAAAGTCAACAAGAAACATGTGTCTAATTTACTTTTCCCTTAAATAAATTAGACAATAAATATTAATCTATTATTTCATTCATAATTGAGTGAGTTGGATTTGTAACAAAATTATAAGTGTAGTTAAGTGAGTTAAGATTAGTTGTACTATTTGTAACTAAAGTTGCACTAGTGAGAGTTCAGTTAATCAATGAACTCACATGCAACTAAAGATTCACCATGGTTAACTACATGCATGTCAGATCCAGTGGAGACCCAGTTGAGATAACAGGTGAAAGGGATAGTTTGGCTATCAGTTGTGATTTGATCACACATGCAATGAATATGCTTATCATCACGTAAAAACTGGGGCAATTGCATTCGATTGTGAGAATTCGAATTGCAGAGATTGTGCAAAGGAGGCAAGCTGTCTGGACACAGGAATTGGCACATGTATTTGCTAATTTGTGTATGACAGTGTGAAACGATTGTATTGTACCAAGAGCTCTTGGATTAGAGTTTTGTATGAGATTGTTTCATGATTCATGATATACATAATATATGATAGTGGGGTTTTTAGCTTTACGCTTTTTTGGTAAAATTTCTGTGTTATTTGTTCTTGATATTTCACTTTGTGATTGTGGTTGTGATCGTGGTTTAATTTTCTGCAAGAATAATAGTAGAAGCGATTCTGTATTTAAAAGTGGTGTATAATTGTTAGATCAGGAGAATCATGGGAAATACTTAATTTATATTGAAATTTCTACATGGTGTCAGAGCCACGGAGGCCACGAAGCTACGGAAGTGAGGTGCGAACATAATTTCATTCTCGCAGGTCCCATTTCTAGTAGGGTGCGAACTTTAGTATTGTAGACTATGCTCAGTTATTAAAGAAGAAATTCTCGCACCCTAGACAAAGGAGAGGTGCGAACTTCAAGGTGATTCTCGCAGGTTGCTTAAGGGAGAAGTGCGAACTCCCCTAACCCTACAGTGCATTACAATGCGAACTTCCCAGGAAAGTTCCCAGGCTATACACAGGCAGGGTGCAAACTTCCCAGGTAAGTTTGCAAGCTACACATAGGCAGGGTGCGAACTTACCTCAGGCTACTCTTAGGAGGGGTGCGAACCTCCTAGGGAAGAGGGATTGTAGGAGTTGGGTTTTTGGTGGTTGGATAACATTCAAATTTGCAAGATTTCTTGGTGGGACAACTGATTCAAGATCGAAAATGTCTTTCAATGGCTTGACATTGGAGTATGAACTCGAGGGAATCTCGAACTACATTGCTTGGAAGGACAGGATGGAAGCAGTACTCAAAGACAATGGATTGAAGGGTTACATTGACAACGATGTTCCTAAGCCGGATGCGAAAAACACTGCAAATCTTGATGCATGGCAAAATAAAGTGGCAAAGGTGAGGAGGATTTTGTTGGAGGGAGTACGAGACCACATTGTCTCAAGTCTCCATGGGAAAACCACACCACATGCAATGTGGAAGGTTTTGATGGATCTATTCCAAAACAATAGCGACCATAGGAAATTGGCGCTCAAAGATAAACTCAGGAAGATCAAGATGGAGAAAAGCGACACCATTCCAAAATATTTCACGAAGTTTGTCCAATGTTGGGATGAGCTTGGAAGTGTGGGAATAACAGTCGCTACTGATGATTTGGTGAACATGGCACTCCTAGGACTTCCCAAGAGTTGGCATAGTTATCAAGACTTTGTCAATGGAAGGGAAAAATTGCTGGATTGGGAACGACTATGGTCGGATCTAGTGCAAGAGGAGTTTAGGCCGAACACTAGAGATGGATCTTCATCAAAGCGTGATGATGAAGAGGATTGTGCTTTGACTGCCAAGGCAAGGAAAGGGAAAGGGAATAAATTCCATCCAAAATATGAGTCTAAAGTCAAGAAGCTAGATTTGTCCAAAGTGAAGTGTTTTCACTGTCATGAACATGGGCATATCGCTACTAACTGTCCGCAGAAGAGGAAGAACAAGACGGTTGCTGGATTTGCAACTGGTGAGGCTCTTGTATCACAATTTGAGCTTGACTTCGCTTTGATTGCATGCATGGCTTCAAGTGCATCGGGATCAATGTGGTATTTGGATAGTGGCGCTTCATTCCACATGACGAGAGATAAAGAGTCTTTCATTGACTTAGAGGAGAAAGATCTCAGAATGCATATAGAGATGGGTGATGATGGAAGATACAATGCAACTAGTATTGGTACCATTACCTTTCAGAGGGAGTCAGGTAAACCATTTCAATTGAAAAATGTTATGCATGTTCCAGGTCTGAAGAAAAACCTGGTCTCAGTCGCAATGTTGGAGGACAGAGGCTATGATGTTGTTTTTAGCAGCAGTAAAGCCTACCTGCGACATAAAGCAACGGGTCAATTCAAGAAGATAGGGATTCAAATTAAGAATCTCTACATGCTGGAGGTAGATGGCTGCGGTGCCATGATAGGCAAGGCAGAAAAAGTGGTGAGCCGGGATGAGGGCGAATTATGGCACAGGCGATTGGGCCATCTTCATCATGGAGCCTTGAAAATCATGCAACAAATATCTACTGGACTTCCAAGGGGAACACTTTCTCAGTTAGATCAGTGCAAGGGGTGCACCCTAGGGAAGTATGTAAAGTCCACCTTTCATGAAAAAGAGAACTATTCTTTGGTAATCCCGGAGAGAATTCACACGAACATGTGTGGACCATTCTCGGTTGCTTCAACAACAAAACATAGGTATTATGTTATTTTTGTTGACGACTTTTCTCGTAAATGATGGATATTCTTCATGCAAAAGAAGGATCAAACATTCTCAAAGTTCTGTGAGTTTAAAGCATTGGTGGAGAAAGAGTCGGGGAAGCAAGTGAAGGCTCTGAGGAGCGATAATGGTGGAGAATAAATCTCTAACAAATTCAAATATTTTTGCAGTAGATAAGGAATTTGAAGAGAACTCATAGTGCCTCATAACCCACAACAAAATGGGGTCGCAGAGAGAAAGAACAGAACGATCGTGGGTGCAGCACGAGCGATGTTGCATGATTAGGGCCTACCAATGCATTTGTGGGCAGAAGCATGCAATACTGTGGTTTATGTGCAAAACCGTTGTCCTCATAGAGTACTTGGCATGAGTACACTTGAAGAAGCTTTTACTGGTAAGAAACTAGATGTTTCTCATTTTAAAATTTTTGGCTCATCTGTTTATGTGCATGTGACCAAAGATTCTAGGAAGAAGTTGGAACTGACTGCTGAAGTTGGGATATTTGTGGGGTATACAGAAACACCCCATAATTATCGTGTGTATTTTCAAACAGTAAGATGACTGTTATGCGAAGGGATATAAAATTTGATGAGGGGAAAGCCATGCAATTGTCGCTTGAGAGGGAGCTAGACTTGCATGTAGAAGAGGAACTGCTGGTTCCCAAGGATGAGTCTCAAGATGTGGATCAACCACATGAGGAGGTTCATGGAGTGGAGGAAACAACTCAAGTAGATCCATCCATCAGAAATGGC
Source organism: Picea engelmannii (assembly GCA_009831015.1). NCBI lineage: Eukaryota > Viridiplantae > Streptophyta > Pinopsida > Pinales > Pinaceae > Picea > Picea engelmannii. The sequence continues at coordinate 32,267 of ML792092.1, read as the reverse complement.
AGAAAGCGCACCATGGAAGATGACAGATTAAGACTAGATGCTTCATAGAATGTAGGAGCCCCTACTTCACAACATAGATAGAGACAGTCTCCTGATCGATTTGCTGGATACATGGCTCTCATGAGCAAATATATTGTGACTAAACCATCTTCCTTTCAGGAATCAGTGTAGGACCCCACTTGGGTTGATGCTATGGTAGAGGAGTATGACTCCATTGTCAAAAAAAGTGCATGGGAAATTGTCCCAAGACCGATCGATAAATCAGTGGTAGGTTCCAGATGGATCTACAAGGTAAAGCAAGCTGCTGATGGGAGTGTGGAGAAATACAAGGCCAGGTTTGTGGCTCGGGGTTTCTCACAGATCGAGGGGATATACTATGATGAGACCTTTGCACCTATCACAAGGTACTCTTCCATAAGATCCATCCTTGCACTCTCAGTGAAGATGGGATGGCGCATTCATCAGATGGATGTAAAAACTGCGTTCCTCAACGGGATCATTGAGGAAGAAGTGTACATTGAACAACTAGAAGGTTTTGATACCTTTGATAGAGAGTCGCATGTGTGCAGACTCAAGAGAGCATTGTGTGGGCTGAAGCAAGCACCTCGTGCTTGGTACACTAAGATAGACAGCTATTTCACTGGATTGGGCTTCACCAAAAGTGAAGCGAATGCAAACCTATACCAAATTGTGGTGGAGGGTAAGATTTTAATCATTGTGATTTATGTTGATGATTTAATACTGACTGGTGATGAGCAACTGATACACTCATGAAAGGATGACATTGCAAAGGAGTTTGAGATGAAAGATTTGGTCCTTCTTCATTATTTCCTTGGATTGGAAATATGGCAGCGAGATGGTGAAATTTTTGTGTCTCAAGGAAAGTATGCAAGAGAGATACTGGGTAAGTTTCAAATGGAGGGCTACAAACCCATGGATACTCCTCTTCCAGGAAACTGGAGGAAAGAGGATGCTACTTCTCTAGAGGTAGTGGATGCTACTGTCTATCGACAGTTAGTGGGTTCGCTAATGTATTTAGTGAACACGAGACTGGACATTTTCTATGCGGTTAACCAACTAATTCAAGCGATGGTTAAGCCTACCAAACTCTTTTGGAAGGTGGGTAAGCATGTACTGAGATATATGAAGGGCACATTTAAGTATGGATTATGGTACATACATACAGATTAGGTGAAGTTGCATGGCTTCACGGATGCAGATTGGGTGGGCAGCCCAACGGATAGAAAGAGCACATCAGGAGGGATCTTTAGTATTGAATCTACAGTTGTTTCTTGGTACATCAGGAAACAGAGATCCGTGGCACTTAGTTCAATGGAAGCGGAATACATGGCAGCAATTCAAGCTGCATGTGAGGCTATCTGGATGAGGAAGATCTTGGTTTGTTTGTTTGGTTCTCATTTAGATCCGACAGTGATTTATTGTGATAATCAGAGTTGCATTAAACTCTCGATTAATCCTATGTTTCATGACAGATCTAAACATATAGATATCCGGTATCATTATCTCAAAGATTGTGTGCAGCAGAAGATCATGTTGCTTCAATACATTCCTACGGAAGATCATGATGCAGACATTCTAAAGAAGGCACTCACCAGAAGAAAATTCAAATATCATAGAGACAGGATTGGGGTGAAGGATAATCCCTTTCTTGTTGAGAGGGAGTGTTGAAAGTGAACAAGAAACATGTGTCTAATTTAATTTTCCCTTAAATAAATTAGACAATAAATATTAATCTATTATTTCATTCATAACTGAGTGAGTTGGATTTGTAACAGAACTATAAGTGTAGTTAAGTGAGTTAAGATCAGTTGTACTAGTTATAACTAAACATGCACTAGTGAGAGTTTAGTTAATCAGTGAACTCACATGCAACTGAAGATTCACCATGGTTAACTACATGCATGTCAGATCCAGTGGAGACCCAATTGAGATAACATGTGAAAGGGACAATTTGGCTATTAGTTATGATTTGATCACACATGCAATGAATATGCTTATGAGAATGTGAAAACTGGGGAAATTGCATTCGATTCTGAGAATTCGAATTGTAGAGATTGTGCAAAGGAGGCAAGCTGTCTGGACACAGGAATTGGCACATGTATTTGCTAATTTGTGTATGATAGTGTGAAACAATTGTATTGTACTGAGAGCTCTTGGATTAGAGTTTTGTATGAGATTGTTTCATGATTCATGATGTACATAATATATGACAGTGGGGTTTTTAGCTTTACGCTTTCCCGGTGAAACTTCTGTGTTATGTGTTCTTGATTTTTCACTTTGTGATTGTGGTTGTGATTGTGGTTTAATTTTCCGCAAGAATAATAGTAGAAGCGATTCTGTATTTAACAGTGGCGTATAATTGTTAGATCAGGAGAATTGTAGGAAATACTTAATTTTCATTGAAATTTCTACACTCAAAGCCTATAAATGGATGCATTCCCATGGTAAACAAGGAGGAATATTAGAGGTATGAAACCTTTGATTCTGGAGGGAGATTAGATGTATAAAACCTTTGATTCTGGAGGAATCTTGGAGATATCATACTTATGATCATGAGATTCATGCAAGGGTTGGATGAGGAGAGCTTGGAGGAGTTGCAATTGACATCATTCATGGTATGTAAGTTTCTTCTTGAAGTTCTCATTTAATATACTTGGTCTATTTCCTTCAAGTATGTGGTTTCATGTGCTTGTGTATGTTTAATTTAATTTTCATAGATGAATTTGATTTTCCTAATCCATTAGAGTAGAAGGAAGTCTCTTGTTTATTGTTGTTTATTGTAGGTATTGATTTGCACCAGGAATTGGATCAAGCTTGTGGATAGGAGCAGCGAGGACAAACATCATAAACATAGTACATCCTACTTTACCTTATCCTCTCTTTTTCGATAAGAAAAATAAGTTTATAGGAATGGTAGTGTCCAAATGATTCTTTCTGTCTTAGTATAGGGGTCAATAATACAAGGTAAATTTCACATGTCCGCAGGGGAATATTTATGTAACAGTTAGGAGACTTTAATGCTAGGAGTACAACTAAACAAGCAACTCTTGTAATACATTATTCCAATGATAATCCTTTATGGCTAGATGAGGAACTTGTTATAGTTAATAGCTACAAAAACAAGCTCTAAAGACCTAACTGAGAATGTTTTTGGTACTAAGTTGGTCAATCTTTACAACTCTCAAGACCTAATAAATTGCAGTGGAGTAATGAACTAGCCAAACTCCAACTACATGAATTGTATTGATGGGCTAGGTAGTAGTGTCATATATTATGTGATATCTGATATCCCCATTTCTAACCAAATAGTAAATTTTGACCTTTTAAATGACCATGAAATCGAATCTCATCATATACCTTTAACACTATCTCTAAACTTTGCGATGCACAGGAGCGTCATTGAAGAGAATTATAATAATCAAAGACAACTTCTCTTTGAAAAAAGTAAAGTTGACCTTTACTTAAAGGATTTGAAGAGTGAATTACATCTCCTAAATTATAAGGACAACATTGAAGACCTTTATCATAATTTTACAACTACCCTTTCCACTTCTATTAACAAGTTCTCTTTCGAGGTGTCATGTAAAAATAATAATAGAATGCCAATCCTTGGTATGACAAAGAATGTAAAATTTCTAAGAAATCCATTAGGGATTATTCTAATGAGTCCTTAAAAATAGATAACATCATTACATACAAATCCCTAATTAAAAGAAAAAAAATGTACTATATCAATAAAAGGCAAGAGAAGCTTTCACAACTATCTATGCTTCATCCTAAGAAGTTATGGCGACAAATCCTAAACCACAATACTAAAGAAAATAATATTATTCCCTTAAGGGAATGGAATTCCTACCTTAAAATACTTTATGAGTTCCATAATGCATTAGACACCATTCATATTGTCTCTACAGAGGATGAAGTTTATTCTTTAGATGACATAGATTTTAGGGTTAAGCAGCTTGCAAATGAGAAAGCTAAGGGCATTGAAGGCTACCAAGATGCAATTTTTAAAATCAGAGGGCCTATCCTCATCCCTCACATAAAAAAGGTCTTCAATTTAGAAGTCAAGAAGGGATTCCCTAAATCCTGGACGCAAAGCCTCATTGTTCCTATTTTTTAAAATGGGGATAGAAAAGTTTCCTCTAATTACAAGAACATTATGATTAGCCCATTTTTAGCCATGTTTTATGGAATTATTTTGGAAAAAAATATTATCCTTTGGCTAGAAAGTCACAGTAAAATATCTAAAGTCTAGGTCGGGTTTAGGAGATATCGTTCAATAGTGGACCATATTTTTACCTCTAGGATCATTTCAGAGGAGTTCCACAATACTAAAACCAATCTATTTTGTTGTTTTGTTGACTTTAGAAAAGAATTTGACATGGTCCCTAGGAAAAACCTTTCGAATAGGCTGGAAGAGATAAAATTTTCTTTCGAGTTGAGGGTTGTTGTTGTAAGGTTGTCTCAGAATGTTATTTCCAATTTTAAGAACAATGAGGGTTGGTTGAAAGAGATTAACTACAATATTGGAGTCAAGAAAGGTTGTCCCTTGACCCCTACCCTTTTGGCATATACATTGACAATTTAGAAGATTGCTTGGAAGAAGTATGTTGTCTCGACCCTACTCTCACTAGTATAGTCATCGATATTCTTCCTTATGCTAATTGTTAAGCCCTAATATTGGATCATTACCCCTTAATTGGGGCATATTACATTAGTAATGTTATTTTATTTATGTCAGCTTTATTACATTAGTTGTAATTATACCTCCTAGTCTCCTATATATACCAAGGGGACATTTTCATTTGGAATCATCTTGTAGTTGAACATTCAAGTGGGGTAAAAAGAGGTTCCCCCCTCGAAGAGGCTTATTATATGAAATTATCTCTTTTTCAAGGCATTGAGTACTTGTCCTGAGGTTTTTCTATGCTATATTGATATTTGGTTCTTAACATATGGTATCAGAGCTCAAGGTCTTGGGGTTTCGCTGCTACATCTGAGACACCTTGGAATTTTCTCTATAACGTCTTTTCTACAACGTTTCAAAAGGAACGACTTGCAGGATATTTAGTAGACGGATCAAGGTACGTTGGGTTAAAATTTAAGCTCCCGAGGCCTTATACTTTTGGAGATACAACCTGTACAAGATAGGGTTCTGGAATCATCCTAAACTGAGTCATTTCATAATTTTCACTATAAAACATTTTATGTAACATTTCAGACCATGAAATTTGGAGGCTATTCACATAAATTAGTAAGGTATCCGTGGTAAAAATGTTATCTTCTGGGTCATCTTAAATTTGTAGATACACCCTGTGTAAGATAGGGTATCTGACTAGTCCTATTGACTAGTCTCAAGAAGGTGTTCCAGGTAAAACAAACATAAATTCTTCCTAGAGTATCCAAATTGAATGGGACTGGTTTCATTGGATCGTGAATATTCTGTAGTATTTCTGGAACGATTTTCATAATTTTATATCAAACATTTTGTGTGGGGCACGCTATACAAGTGAGATCTCATGGAAAGGCCAAAAATCATCAAATTGTGGGGAAGTTACTGTAAATTCCACTTGGCACATCCAATTTTGATCAGACCTATGGAATTGCAGAGAAGAAATATCAGATAACTACATAAAATAAATTTTCATACCCAGAAGGGCCGAAACTTGGGAGATACAACAGAAGAAAGATTGTCTAGGAGAACCATCTCAAAATCAAGGTTCAAAAGTGATACTTGGCCAACATGCCACCCAAAAAGGGAACTTCTACACCAAATAAGCCTCCAGAAAATCCTACTTGGACTCTTGATGAAGGTGAAGAAATGCGTAGGTACATAAATGATTTACAAAAGAAGACAGTAACAAAAGATGAACTACAAGAGATGGAAGCTAAGTTGGAGGCAAAGATGGACGGTTTAAAAGAGGAGATCATGGAAGTATTGAAACATTTCGTAACAGAGGAGACACTTGAAAGTGAAAATGCATTCCATGAAATTCATGATGAGGACACAAGGAAGGTGAATCAAGAATGGAGAAACTCCAACTTTGGGTTGAAGACCAACCACGTTCCTAAGATCGATATGAGGAAGTTTGGTGGCAAGGACCCAATCACATGGATACTTTAGATGGAGAAATTCTTTGATCTAAATAATGTGCCACATACACAAAAGGTACAAATTGATTCTTTATATTTAGAACCTAATCAATTTGTATGGTATCGATGGCTTTGTTCTTGCAAATCACTCATCACTTGGACAATTTTCACGTAAGGAATGATAGCACACTACGAGGATACAAGGAGAAATACCTTCTTTAGCCAATTGATAAATCTCAAGTAAAAGGGTTCAATTACCGAGTACATTGATAACTTCCAAAGATTGAATATAAAGGTAACCGATATTCCAGATGAGCACTTGATTGATGTATTCATAGGAACTTTAAAGAATAACATACAACATGAGTTTTGACTTTGGGAACCCAAATCATTGGAGAATGCATTTAAGGTGGCAAGAAATGTTGAAAGTAAAAATATGGCTATGTCTACTAGAAGGACCAATCCTAACATCTATAGAGAGAACAATGCTCCTTCTTCTAAAACACCTCAACCTA
>ML792091.1:291514-313766 GCA_009831015.1 Picea engelmannii | reverse complement strand
TGGAGTTGTACTCTATTTAGTTGTTGCTGATAAACCCCTGATTGTTGTCCATAATAAAAAGAAAAATTGTACATACATCTTGTGTTCTTTGTGTTACTTGTGGTGATGACTTATTGATGATATATGTTCACATCTAACTGGTTATAAATGACAACAATGGGTAATGAATAAATGTTGAATGTTAACTAAGGAGTTTTATGTAAAGAGGGAAGTTTTGGGAAAAAGAGCCCCACACTCATTCACCCCCCCTTCTAAGTGTGGTAGGTGTGTCCAACAACAATGTCCTTCATACTCTTTTTCTTCAATCAACTTCGGGCTTCATGACCACACCTCTGGGGATTCTTAACCTCTTAACCACTTAACCATGTTTCCAAAGCTTCTTGTATACTTCTTCAAAGTGTCTTGCCCTAAGGGCCATGTTTAAAGCTACGCCATAAGGGGGCCACTTTGGAGACTTCTTCAAATACACCCATCACTTCTAAAAACTCCTAGACTTGTTATAGGGTTGACATCAATGACAACCAATTTTCCAACAATAAAAATGTTGTATTTTGTTCGTGTCATAAAATTGAGGAAACAATAAATTCAATAATGAAATTATCTATTACACTAAGATAACAATACTTTATAATTATTACCAATAAAGTAATATGTCACCATTAATAATTATCATTAATAAGTACTTAAATAAATTTACACTCGTTATGATCACTCAATATATCTTTAATGTTTTTTAGACTTTTGATATTTCCATAGTTAGGTGAGTTTTGTTGTGCTATAGTAGTTTAAATATTTAAGTGATAGTTGACATTGTTTAAATGGAGATAGTTTAATATTGAATTTTATAGAAGTTGAAACTTTATAGAGTTTGAATGGAGATGATTGAACATTGAGTTTAATTAGATTCTTTTTTATTTATTACCTTCCCTCGTCACGATTGGGAAGTTCACTGAGTCAAACACTTGATTTCATTTGAATCTAGGAAAAATTTTGTGCTCTTTTAATCATTGCCAGGCTTCAACACTCCCCTCTAGTGGTCTATAGAGTGTTGAAAACCCAAGTCAAAGATCCCTATTAGTCTTTTGGGAAACATTGACCTTTGTGCAACACCTTTTTTGCCTTATTACAAGAGCGTTGATCTCCTTTATGGGTCAGTTTTAAGCTCATTTTACCTCTTTTTTCTTAGATTATTGATTCAAAGTTTTTCCTCAGAGTCTTTTATGATTGGTTACGACTTTGTTTGATTGAAAGAATTGTGATCACCATCCTTTCTTTCTTATTTTGACTTTGTAAATCCTTCAAATTTGTGGAATGAGCATGAATTCCTTGTGCTAACCCGATCCTTTAGTCAAATTTTTTCTTACCAACAGTTTGATCCTCATCACGAAGGTTCTCAAACTTATGTTATCTTGATTTCAAAACTTTCTAACTATCTCACTTGATTGATTTTGAAGTCTTATTCATTGAGTTGGGATTGAAAGGGTTGCTTTGAGAATTGTTTTTGAGCTTCTTATTGTCTTCTTTGGAAATATTTTGACCCTTTGAGTATTAGAATATTTATAGCCTTATTGCAACTTGGAATTTATCTTTGATTCTTGCTACTCATTTTCCGAGGTTTTCAAAAAGTGATTTCCCTTCTCGTTTTACAGATTTGGGTTTTTGTTTGAACTTGTGTTAGAAGCATTTTGACATTTGGATTATTTTAGTTCTTTCTTGAGTGCATGTTATTTTTGGATTTTTTGCTTCATAATCCTTTGCCTCGACATTGAAATGTTTCATTGAAAGTAAGGAAGAAGAAAATATTGCATTTGAAATCATTTCATTGCATTTAAAACAAACAATAATTCTTTCATTCTAGTTAGTGGGTGGAGCAGTTTTGAGCTTGAATTTAAAAAAAAATTCCCCCCTCATGGCCAAGGGGGCGGGGGGGGGGGGGGGGGGGCAGGAATCATGTATCTTACAGTGTCTTTGATTCACATACCAAACACATTTTGCATTAAAATATTAGTTCATGTTTCTTGCATTAAATGTTACACTTGTTTATTTGCTTGAAACCTCTTGCTCCTTTCTGTAGATAGGCTTCATTGAAACTAAAGATTTCATTCCATTCATATTTTCTTTTGAAGTTGATTAGAATCTCGACCAGGGGTCAAGATTTTGCTCAAAAATCAAAGTTCTAAGAATTTCCTTAAAACGAACAAGTGCGTAGCCCTCATCATCACGAACCTAACGCAACTCGAACGAGTTCAAAAGGACGTCGGATGAGTGAGATATCACGATCTGTTCGATTCGCCAAACATGCAAAAAAACAAATCTGATGACTGTACAGTTCATACAGCTGACGTGGCAGAGGCCGTACAATTGACGTAGCACATCCGTATGCTGAGGTGGCAGTTGATGACATGGCAATCTTTGATTGACAGATTTTGGACGAATGATGTTTCAACACGTGGCATTTAATTGGAAAATGGAGTGGTGCCACGTGGCCCAGGCATGGGATGCCATGTGGCACCATGGCAAAGGTTGGTTGTTAGTTCAAAATTTTATGGAGTCGATGGGATTCAAACCCCAGACCTCTCCCTCGGTTCTAAGTTTTAGCAAAGGTCGCCCAACCGGCGCGCCATTCAAGTGTTTCTTAACACTATTTGCAATCATATATATTTAAGTTTGAATGTATTGTGTTTTGGGGTGTGTCTAGGCTGGGGATTAGCCCCAGCCCCTGGTCGCACACACACTTCCATATGACCCAACTCTACATGGTTGCGCACACATTTTTAAACAGTTAGCCCAACCATTCACCCGACACTTGGTGCATCCATGTTTTAACACTTGTCGTTTTCCCTTTGGTGGAAGCTTAGCCTTTTTTTTTTGGCGCGGTCACATGGACCCATATGCCCACGGTTTTGGCAGTTAGGGGCTAGGCGCGCCCTAACCATCCTACAGTTCAAACTATTTTGTGGTTGTGCCCGGTGCTATGTTTTAGCATGAGATTGAGCACGTGTTCTAGGTTGGACGCACAGAGGTGCATTTTGGCGAACCAGAGACAACAAGCTTGAAGGAGAAAAGGGCAGGAGGCCTATCTTCTTCATTTTTTGGACAAATGAGGTGCCGAAAAAGTCCAGCTAGGGGTTTTTGGACGTTATAAATCCACTGGCACTATTTTCAAAGGCATTTGAAGACTTCTTTTGCAGGTTTTTCACCATTGAAGTTTCAGAGAGCTCCAGGGAGCTTGAAGCCCTCATTGATTGAGGCCATGCTCATATGAGCCCAAGTCTGTTTTTTGTGACTGAATAGTCATTTTTGGCTAATTATTATGCTCTGAACACATTGGGATAGGTTTCAGATCCATTTGAGGACTTTTACAAGTGTTTTTTCCACAAGGAAGCTCAGGGAAGTTCAAGGCCACATGTAGAAGAGGTCATGCCCGGATGAGCCAAGATCCGTTTTCAGAGTTCTATTAGTCATTTTTGGGGTTTTTATCTATTCTGAACCCAATGGTACAGTCAGTAAATCCATTGGAGTTGAGAAGCAACTTGTAAAATAATCTTTGACAAACTAATCCCAAAGAGCCAAGTCCATTGATGGAGGCTCAAGGAGATGTAGCCCAGAGAGGGGTGAACTCCTTTATCATGTTGTCCTTGTTGTGAGTGTTTGCTGGTTATTATTTGCTGCAAGTTATTTTTGTTGTTGTATTTATGAAAACAACATATTTAATCTTACAAAGACCTCACACATAAACATTTAAAAGAAGATGCATAAACTTGGCACATAATTTATCTTGCATAACTAAGACATTGAGCAAGGTCCTGAAAAGTTTATTTTAATGAAGTAGAGGGTGCTTTATTAGCATAACAAGTAAGCCCACTATTTTCAGATCAGAAGTCTTTTTGGATTCATATTTATCACATCATAAGTTTCAATTCCATTTACCCTTTTGAGTAACAACAACCATAAAAGGAACAAGTGCATAATCTAAAATCAATTAGACTTTTTTCCTTTATAGAAAACAAACAAGTCTAGGATTTTATGGCCTTGGTTGTAGGGTGGAGAGTAAATTCTCCAAGGCTATTGAAAAAAAACTAGGAACAATAATGAGCAGAAATCCATTAGTAAAATGAAGTCTTTGTTGGGAAAGCTCCTCTAACATAGGATTCAAGCAGTAGGAGAAGTCGAGAAGAGTGCTTGGACTGGTCCCCAACACTCTCTCTTGGTGGGGTTATGCGAGTCAAGGGGGAAATCTTAGTAGTGTCAAGTCCTCAGGGTGACAACACTATCTGAATTGATTCAGGTCTAATACATATGCCTTACATTCCTTTCCCATTCACAAAATCCCTCTCCCACGACCGTTCCTCCCAAACACCAAGCACAAAGTGGTAGCCCTAGTTTCTTTTCCTAGGTTACCTTCCCAGGTGACTGCAATGGTGGTACTATTAGTACCTAAGACAGATGTGAAACACATGATTTTGGATCCTTAGGAGGGTACTTGGTTGCATCCATTACTTGCACCTCTGGAAGACCATTACAAAGTATTTGCGAGTAACTGTCTATCATTTCTTCATTGGCGACCTCATCTCCTGTCTCTAGAAGATCCTTACTTATTTTCTCTCTGTTACAAGAGAATTGTTTGCTTGATATTATATTATAGAGACTTTGGAAGTGTGTTCTCTTTGATTTAGAAAACCCTAGATTGAGTCTGTGTCTATGGCAACAGTTTCAGACCTTTCCAATCAAGGAACCCTTTTACACGGGGATCCTCGTCCTTTTCCTAGTTTTGGAAATATTGGTCCTCCTTACATTGCTACATTAAGTCTTCCTGGATTCACTATACGATTACCGGTGTGGTTTTTTTCCACTCCAGTGATCTTGAATTCTCTCGGTGTTTTGAATGCAAGCCCTCCACCCCAAGAACATAAACCTCATGTTGACCCTCTTCCTTCTTCGCCCATCCGATATTGTTCCCTTTCTTCTTCCTCACCTGGTGAAAGTTTTAATGATAGTAACCAAGAGGCTAAGAATAAGAAGAAAAGGAAGATTAAGAAGAAGAAAAATAATCAAGGGGGAAATCAACCAACCACTGTTAAACATGTTGGGAATGTTGATGATATTGAAAAGTATACCAACACACGCCGCAAGCCAAAATTCTCTTGAAGGAATTGTAAGGGTGACCACATTCTTAAGGATTTACCTATTCTTCCCAAGGTCTTAGAAGTGTGGTATATAATTTTCCAACAACTCACATCACTAACCTATGAACATCATGTTGATGACAACCAATCAACCAATAATCATTAGGTTGGGGGAAAAAGGGTCAAGTCAAGATTCCTTACTGGTTATGTGGAGAAATTCACTGCACTTACCTTTTCCCTCATATGGATGAAGCTTCATAATTGTTGGAAGACATTGTTATTTCCCAGCAACAACCTCCAGTTGCTTCCCATGATCCTTTTCCCAACCAATCATTGGTTAATGAAGTGGTTGGTCTGATTCCATCCTTGGTCGATCTCACTCTCCCCTTGGAGAGTGAAGTTAATAAAGTGGTCGGTCCAATACAATCCTCGATCGAGCCCACTCTTCCCTCGGAGAGTGAAGTGGATATCGCTCAGATTATTCTTGTCACTTCAGATTTCTCCATACAAGGGGGAATTTTAGCCGTTTTAATGGAACCCACTCTAAGTACTGAGGTAATATTTTTTGATTGGCATAGACTGGTAGAGCCTTGCCTTCCTTCCTACTTGCATTTCCAAATCCTAGTGCATATTTGCAATAAGATCACAATACATTGAACTATTATAGATGAAAGTGCTTTTGTTAGTATTTTATCCTTAACTACTTGGCCAACTATTGGTTCTCCTCAGTTTGTGCTGGTGACCCATCATCTGTGGGATTTTAATAGAAGATATAGAAAACCTTTAGGGATCCTTCCTCATCTTCCCATCATCTTAGGAGGGAAAATTTTCTATATCGATGTTATGGTAATCCAAGGCCCCTTGGAATTTTATTTTCTCCTTGGGTGGAACTATATTTACGCTATGAAAGCTATCGTCTCCACACTGTTTCGAGTGATGCATTTCCCTCATAATGGAAACATCGTGAACATTGACCAGTTTTCATTTTTTGGTCCTGATTTGACTGTCGAACATCCAACTCCCCTGAATGTTCCTTTTATGCAAGTGGTATCCCCCTCACCACAGGTTAATTATGCGGCATCTTGTCCCATGCCTTCAATTTATAATGAGAAGGAGTCTCTCGCTACTTTCTCATCTTCTTTGGACTTAGATATGGAAGTTGATATGGTGACCCACTCAATAGGGGATTTGGAGCCTGATCTTCTCCTTGTTACCCCCATTGAGTCCCTTGACATGTATTCCTTCCAGAGCATTGTTCTTCTGTCTGATAAAGACCTCTTGGAAGCCATGGTCAAGGGTTTCGAGAAAATTTCCCATTTCTGTGTCAATCTTGTTAAAAATTAAGAAAAGGATTATGAGCATAGTTCCTATTTATGTGTCAAGCTCATTAAAAAATTAAACAAACGGTCACGAGTATAGTTATTTTCCTATGTCAAGTTCATTAAAAAATGAAATAGATAACCATGAGCATAGTTCATTTTCTGTGTCAAACTCGTTAAAAAATGAAATAGAATCCCCTCCAATTAAGTTGAATCTTCCACTAGATCTCGTACCTAAACCTTCATTTCATCTGCTTGTGTTAGTTGATCCTCTTTCTTCCTCCCTCTTTGGTGAACTTATTCCTATTAGTAGACATGAGTCTAATCGGGTGCAGAAGAAGAGTCAGTGGATGAAACGAAGCTTGGGGGGCATGTCTCCAACCTATGGACATAATTCTAGAGTTAAGACACTAGATTCTATTGATCATTCCATGATCCAGGTGGATATTGGTGGCCACCCAACTATTTAAACTGGCTCCTCTTGACAATTTTGAGTTTAACATGTTTCTCTGTAATGATGACATTTCTTTTTAATTGTGGGTTTTGCACTTTTGGGGATATCCTGAAGCCCTACAAAACATCCAGGTGGATATTGGTGGCCTCCCACTTATTCCAACTAGATTATTTTGGAAGTTTTCATGCCAGTACATCTTTTTGTATTTCTTGGGTCATTTTGGGGCCCTAAACCGTTTTTTTTTTTTGCTTGCCATAGTCAAACTGTAGATAGAGTTAGAGTTTGATGGAAAAATGTGTATTTATCGAAAATACCTTTCCAATGAGCTATCACATTCCTAAAATGAAGGTCGTATGCAAAATTTACGACCCCAGGAAGTTGAGGTACGAGCTTACCCATCGGGGCCCACATGGATTTTGGCGTTTCATCTCCTAGGGTTAGGTTTTTGGATGTCTATAGTTTTGGAATTCATGAGTAATGATAAAAATGCCTCTAGAGCCTCATTGTAATCATTATGCTCAGACATATGCGTGTAGCATCCACATCTCTTCTCAAAGATAGCTACCACCATTCGAGCAAGTTGTTTTCAATTCTGTAGTTTTATAGTTTCATTATATTTTATTTATTCAATACAATTTATTGTTCACTAGATATTTGTTGTTCTCCATATATATGTGTTATTTTATTCAATATTTTTATAACCCTAAATTGATCTACACATGCATACCTAGCATTTGTCCCTCTTTGCATTTTTTGCCAAGCCATCACTGAGTTGCTCTTCTTAAAAATCATTTTTTGAAGATGTACGTGCCCTGCACCAATACTTCCCACGTACATATAGTTTATGCACCACTACAAACCGAGTACATATTCATTTTGCACCACTAAAACCCGCGTATGCTTGCAAAAGTTGCAAGGAATTCGTTGAGATTACGGGCTATTGGGTAGTTTCCGAACTAATCCACCGCCTATAGCCCGTCACCCAACCAAATAACCATCCTTTTGTCATATAAAAGGAGGTGATGGGGTCTCATTCCACATATATACATAAGAACAGTGAAACTCTTCCCATTTCACATCCCCTCCTTGCCCCAAGCATTTGCATCCTTGTTGTGAGAATTGCCTCAGAATTCCTCATTTTTTCCTTTTTCCTTCATTAGAACCCATTTCATTTCCCAAAAATAAGGTTGAGAGGAGAAAGATACATGTAGGTGCACTTGGATCTTGGTGAAGAGGATCCCAGACCACGTTCGAGGAGAAGTAACCGAATTTGGTTGTAAGTGATCATTGTATTATCAATAAAAGAAATACGTTTCCTGTCCCAAAACATGATGTGTCGAATGTTTTCATTTGATTTATGTTTTTATTCTAACATCTAACCCTTATTTATGTACACAATGTATTATTGTATATTTCTATTTGTTTGTATATTCAGGCCAACCTTGGGAGGAGGTTTGCATTCAACAAAGCCTTCAAGTGCAAGAGGATCGTCACCGGACGCAGAGTAAAGGTACAATTACCTGATCCTTCTTATATTTATTTTCTTGCATAAGTCTGGGGTATGTTTGGGGTAGTTAGAAAAGTAGGAGAATTTTAAACAGTTATTGATATGCCTACATTGTAAACCCTGGTGTAGCCATACAAGGGTTTTTCCCGCTAGCAGAACTGACGACCATATTGGGGAAGCCTCTAGGGTTTTAGGGGATTTGTTTTGGGTGTTTGATTGGTTTTATACCTTTTGAGTTTATTTTGAGTCTGCTGAGTCTTTTAAGGGATTCTGGTCACCTGTTGGTTCCATACCAATGCTCCTTACCCTGCCAGTATGTTTGTTTATTTCTTTTTTCCAAGAAATACAGAGGTGTACGCAGCCTGCTATGGGACAACAAGCGTACATATGTGCCCTGATTTATAGACATTCTGCGTACATACACAACCTGCTTAAGCATCAATAGCGTACATGTGTCAAGAAATTGTTTCTAAGAAGAGGCAGTCAACCTCTTCCCTGATTGAGGTTTTACTTTTCTGGTTTTAATGATTAATTTCAATGTATCTAGTTTTACATTCATATCTTGGGTTAGATATCGACTTGCTTGTCTTTTTTAAAAGATTTCTTGTGTTTAAGTCTGAAAGGGTTTTAGGTGAGTCTTTGAGTTTGTTGATCATCCTGTTTGGTGTCTTTAGTGACTCCCTGTGATCCGCAGTGGGCCAGAGGTCAGTTTCAGTCTTGTCTTATATTTCTTTTCCCCCTTTCATTTTCTTTAAAGAAAAGAAAAAAAAAATATTTCAAGTTTTTCTTGTTTGAAGCATTTACACAAAAAAAAAGAAAAATATTTTTCATTTCTTAGTTTGGTAAAGTAGGTGGGTTAGTTATTTTGCTTGAAAGGAAAAAGAGTTCAATTTTTAAGTTCTTTATTGATTTCTTAGGACATTAAGTAGCTCGTAGTCGAGCGAAATTTCATTTTAAGTATTCCTTTTAAAGATCTTGAAAATAGTTAGTTATGAAAAAGTTGGTTTAAAGAGTTAGTTGCAAATATTTATTGTTAACAAGAAGTAATTTTTCTTTTAGTTTCGTTTATTCCTCCTCTTTTCGTCTCTCATACACATCACTAGTTTCACTTCCATATCCTTTGAGTTAAAAAAAACCATTTAAAACGAATGCTAATTAAAATTAATTAGACTTTTATGTTTGTAGGGTCAATCAAGTAGTTTAGGGTTAGAGCCTTAAATTAGGTTGGAGAGGAAACTCTTCAAGGCTTATAAAAAAAAATTGGAGTCAGAGCTAGGGAGTGTAAAAGTCCAGTGACGTGGAAGTTATCTTGGACCCCCCTCTAACACAGGGGATAAACATGAGGTCGTGTGAGGAAAGGTAGCGAAGATAACCACTCCAAAGCTGGACCAAACATAGTGGGGAACACATATTGAGTACCTTTCATGGGATACTGTCGTTTTCATTTGCCTACCGAGCTTCGTGGACCTTGAATCCATTCGATATCCTTAGTTTTCCTCTAGACCACTTGATTTTGATACCCTTGGTAGGTTTCAGACTTGTTATCCTGCTCATTTCCATCCACCCGACTATTGAGTGTACCCTCTTGGTGACTGTTTGCGATTTGAAAACTTAGTTTCCTTTATTCTAGGGACTTACACAAGTGACTGCTGGGGTATCCCACGGTACCTAGGGCAGACGTTGGGCCATGCTTTGTAGAGTATACCCGGAGGGTGCTTCCGTGTTTGAGTTGCACTTGCACCGGTAAGTTTCTCTAGTGTTGGCTGGCGTAACTGTTCTTCCAACTAGATAGTGGTTTACTTAATTTATCTTGTAGGAACGTTTCTAGTCTGTTCTTGGTTTTAAACGTTAGTTAAAGCCTTACTGTGTCATTGATCTTTTCACAAAGTGGAATATCAAGAGATACATCGGTCACGAAGGCTTTAGGGCTTGTCGTTGGTTACATTGGAGCCACCACCGCCACTGTTACGACGAAGACTTGACCAACAAGGGTCATTTGGAGCGATCAGGATGCAGGAGATTGTGCTCAATCTAGATCCGAGAGGAGAACATTTGAATATGGAGGAACCTACTATTTTTGACTTTGGAGTGGAAGCTCTCGAGTCGGATAATCCTCATATCACTGACTCGTCGGCGCCAATCTTGGTACAAGTTGTCCCTCCAAGAGTAACACCTCACAAGCGTTAGATAGTCTTACAAGCATCTATGGAAGCAAATGCTGCTACTGTTGTGAGTGGGAAATCCCTCTATGGACAAGCACTTAGGGTTTAATTATTCATGCATAAAAGACCTAAAGATTTCTACTTTCTACCATCCTCCCAGACCTAATCCCCATTATTCTTAAGAAAATACATAGTTAAGAAGATCAAGTGAGCATACCTTATTTTGGGCATTTGATATCGATCCTTCCTCATGCTTTATCACTCTTTGACTACAACTCTCCTCCCAAGGCTGACCTGCATTCACACAAGACAAATAAAAAACTCCACATGCATTTGATATATAGATTAATGGGTTAGAGATTCAATAAACAAGTATGCAATAAACCATGAAAACCTCATATGGTGGGACGGGAAATATACTTCTTTATTATAAACTTCAACAAATCAAATTACAATGATGAAGATGGCCACTACTCCATGAACCTGGTCCTGGGCTCCTCTTCAACTGTCCTCCAACTTGTTTTCTCTATCTTTCTCTTTTCACAAGGATGGCTAAAGGGTTGGGACAAAGGGAATGCACAATCGGGTATAGTTTCTTTAATATGATTCTCCTCTTCCAAATGGGACCCCTAACCCTTCTTTTACAGGCTAGAAGAAGCTAGGTATTTGGTCGAACCCTCAGCCATGCATGGATGGAAGGTTTAGTTAACTCACCTAAAGCTGTGTGTTCCGTCAATAAGTTTCCTTTTTTCGTGCTTTTGTAGGTACACACGGGCTTTTTTGGGTCAGCTAGCATGTACACACGTGCAGTAATGGAGTAGGGTGTGTGGGCCTTTATAAAAGAGGTTTTTAAGAAGAGTTGTTCAATGGTGCTTTGTCAAAGAAGGAATCTGAGATGGGTTGATGCCAGGTAAGCACGTCTGGTGCAAATTAGGGTTATAACAGATGCCCCCTAATGTGTGAGGTTAGAAGAGCATCTGATGGCCGAAATACATTAACAATCTTTACTGATGTGTCGAAAAAGTGAGCCCAGGGACTAGAAATCGGGAGGCGCCATCTGCAAAAATAATAATTGTCTCACCGAGGCGGGCATACCCATGCTCAAGATAAAATAAAATCATGGCTACCAATAAAATACACTATAGATCCATGTCATATAACTATATAAAGTGTAGCCGTGAACAATACACAACGGAGCTACATCTCGAAATCAAAAATATATACATGTAGAGTATCCATCTTCTTAGAAGATGATAAGGCCTGATGGCTGGAGATGAGGTCTTCAAAGCTCGAGAAACAACTTGAAAATATTCAAAACTCGAGTAGGAGTGTAATATGAGTGTACGCCTTCACTACCCAGAGGTCTTTGATGGCTCGTCGGTCATGGACTAGAGAATCTTGATGATCAGACTAAAGGCTTCATTGATTTCGAACAAAGACTTGATTGGACGTTCAGGATGGCTGGGTATGAGGGCAAGAGACAAACTGCAGAGGGTCCGACTCAGGCTTGGTAAAAAATTCCCTTGGACAACATCATGACAAATGATGAGACTTAGGCAGCATGGCATTAACATAAGTTTACGAGGAAGGAGGCAACACAAACTCTCCATATGTTTGGAATAATAACCAAATGGAGGAGGACACAACTCTATGTAGCGAGAACAACTTCCTAAGGTTGTATTAAATCCTAGAGTTTGACGAACACACAGACCGATGTGATTTATCCAAGGGTGAATCATTATGCTCCCAATAAAGAAAATACTGTTCCCTTCCTCTTTTTGGGATATATTTAATTTTTTTTTGTCTTTTTCAATAATTTAACAAAAATAATAAAAGAATGTTATGTTACAAAGGAGGAACGAGTGTTGCAAACATACAAGTTCAAGGCACAAGGACAAGACTGATGTTCAGAGTAATGACACTCGAGAAAAATCCTCCAGGGGCCAAAGGTGTCAAGATGCGGAGGCAAAGTGATACAAGGCTTGCGTATAAGGTATGCTTCAGATGGTTCAGTTGAGAGAAACATGGAGCCGACATTAGACCAAATATGCAGGTATGCAAATGCGGTTAACAAAACACATAATGGTAGCATCCTTCGATGTAAGTTTAATGAGCCCAGAGAAAGTAATCTCGATGGTTTTTCATATTTAGAGAGTCTAAAAAAACGTAAAAGGAGACTCCATTGGGGTACCTTTTTTGAAGGTAGTCTAGTCGGTTCGAAAAAGGGTTAAACTAGCAATGACAAGATGTCTATTCAAAACTATTTTAATGAGTGTGATAAAGACAAGATCACTCAACCATTTTTTCATTTTTAAGGAGTCTGAAAAAAGCTTAACTATGGACTCCGTTAGGAATTTTCTTCTGGACCAATTTAACGAGTGTGAAAGAATAAGGTCACTCGATGATCTTTTCAATTTTAGGGAGTCTGAAAAGAGCTTAACTATGGACTCCGTGGGGGTTCCTTTTTCGTAAATATAGTCCCTCATGCCCGAAAAAGGGTTAAAATGATACCTGAGAGTACTCTTCTAGAGAACTGAAGTTCCTTAGAGTATACCTTTGTTCATATAGTTGACCGTCTGGACCGAAAAAGGGGTAAACTACTGCTAGACAGACGTGACTTCAAATTTTAGTTTAACGAGCATGAAAGGCCACAAGATCACTCGACAATCTTTTCATGTTTAGAGGGTCTGAAAAGGGCTTAAAAGAAGACCCATTATGTCTTTGGGGAGTCTCGAGGATGAGGTCAAGAGTGAAAAGGAATCATGCAAATGAGGCTCAAACTCGTAATCAGGGAAAACAACAAGGACTCCCTGAGCCTACAATGATTAGAGACAACATGGACACCATAATGCAACCATGATCTACCTAGGGAATCCACGTTCCAGTAAGCTCTACCACCATCTTGTGACACTTCTAAAGCAACAATCATGGTTCCGTGTCACAACCTGATGGGATCAATCATATGGCAAAGGGATAAAGACAACGAGATACAAAAGTCAGGGTAGAAACCTAACCTATATGCTCAAGTTGATCATCTGAGATTTTTCCATGGACCGTCAAAAGTTACCCAAAACTCCAAAAAATTGTCCCGATACCGATCATACCCTTTCAATGCAACTCCTGAATCACTCTAAATGGTTTTTGGTTTAAAGAAAATGATAAGGGGGGGCCAAAAAAGTGACAAAAAGAGGCCAAAAAGTCTATAAATAGAAGCTGGAAGCTCATTATCATCATTGCTGATTTGGAAATTGAATTTGGAGCAAAAAAACCCCTTTGATAAAAGTGGTGATTCCGGGAGCTACAGTGGATGAAACGACTATCTGTCTAGACCAAGTAAGTATAAACTCTCTCCTCTTGCAATTTAAATCTTTAATTTTTCTTTGGGTTCCAAGTTTTGGGGGGGCGTCGACCTTCAAAAGGTTGGCCCTAGGTCCACGAGGGATGTCTTAGGACATGCCGCGTGTACATTCAGGAAGAGTAAAAACTGCACACATGTGCATGTGACTGTCAGCATTACAGCTCATGTGGACCCCCTTATTGAATGAAAAAATTTAAAAAACAAGGGTCAACCCTCCTGAACTTTGGTGTTTTGCAAGATGTATGTTCACTGGAGACAAAGAGAGCATGAGAAGGTTAGTGAGTTGGTCGGGGAAGACCCCAATGCTATGGCTGCCTTGATGCAATGTGGGTTGCTCAAGTTCTTCTTATGTCCTTTTATGAGGGTACAACCTAGGCTACTGAACGCCTTGGTTGATTATTGGCATCTGGATGCAGAGGCATTTATGTTAGAAGGGAAGTCATTGGTGCCCACGACAGAGGACATATATTTTTTGACTAGCCTCTCTAGGAGAGGGAAACCAATCAACTTCTAGACATTTCCTTCGGGGCCGCATAACATAGCAGAATTGATAGGACTTTATTGTGAGGCTGGTACAAATTGATCGAGCTCACAGGTGCCCATAAGAAAGATTACTGACTTATCATTGTAGGATATTGTATTGCTTATTGGGTGGATCACTGGTTCTATGACTCTACATCAGGCGTCCCGTGCACAGATGAACTGTGCAGTCCAGTGCTTAAAAGCACAAATATTTGACTGGAGCACAACATTGTTAGATTGTATGAAGAGGCAGTTGACAGATTGCTGGTCACGAATGTAGAGGAACTTTGAGTTCAGGACCATTCTATGCTCTTTATTCTTTGAAAGAGTTCTGAGATTTAGTCCTCGAGTAGTGGTATGAGGACATCAGGCCTCTCTTCCTGCAGTTTGTAGATGGGCAGTGTTACTACCATGACAGGCTGGTGGAAGGACCAATGAGTCCTTTGATGATGATTTCTTTGCTTGGTTGTCATGACAGATCCCAGTCATAGAGGATTACCCTTATGCTGGGATTGATTTCTCGAGAGATCCTGAGATACCAGTACCTCCTGGTGAGGAGCGAGGAGAGATGGGAAAGTTTACATCATTGTTTTTTTTTTTTTTTTGTGAGACATATGTAATTTTTATGTTGTTTTTGTTATCTATCATCAACAGCAGGAGAGCTTCCAGTCGGGGAGGCTAAGAGGGTGTTGAGACGAGTCGAGAAAAACTTTACTTCACTCACCTGCACAATCCCTATGGCAGAGATTGAGGATCTGCCACCATCTATGCGACCTCATGTAGTGGGGGCACCATGGACGTGGGTTCGATTGTTTCGGCGTTTGGCAAGCGTTGTTTATCAGGGCCCACAGGCCCTGACCTTAGTTAGACTTTTCACGTGCTGAGAGCACTACTTGTATATATTTTTTGAGGGCATAAGCTCCATGACTCGTTATTGGTCATATTTTTGAGGCTCTTGCGTCCACCTATGTACTCTGGTGACTATGATATTATATATGGATTTTTATGTCTTTTTGTGTCTTATGAATCATTTTTGCCTTTAAAAATGTATTTACATGTTTATGTGTATGTCCTTTCATATGTGTGCAAGATGCCAATCTAAAATTTGGTTAGCTAGAGTATCTGTAATTTGGTTTAATATTCGAGGAACATGGAAATATGTAATATAATCAAAGCTTTGTTCTAAGAGACATACCCTAAGGAATCGTCGGTGTAAAGTCGGATCATGAACACGGTAGACTCTATTTAACTGAGACACAACCAACTGAGCATTGAGATAGACCTGGAGATGAGAGATACCAAATGACAAGGTGTCATGAAGCAACTCAATAACTGCACTATACTCGGCAACATTGTTTGTGGTGTTATCTAAGCATATACCTCCGAAAGATAATAACTAGCCTGGAGGTGTAAAAATTACCCAAGCTGTAGAGGCAAGCCTCCAAGTGTGTCGGATAGCACTATTTGCATACCCAATGAACACCTAGGATTCACTTGACATCTGCCACAGTGACGAAAGAGAACATTAAAACTGACACGTCCATAATACTAAAAGAAACTAGAAAGTAATAGTACAAAGACTATACATATGTTACAAAAATTTAACCATGGTGACCTGCCTATGAGTAATACTTCTTGAGGTAGAGTCCATTTCTAGGCTCTGCCAAAGCATTCCCTTCAAAGTCAACCAGATGATAAGCGCCCTTTTTTAGAACCTCTTTTATGTTGAAAGGTCCAAACCACATGGGTTTGAATTTTCCTGCCCCCAGGGGGTCCTTATTTTGGTCATAGACCAGGACAAGGTCACCTTTAGTGAAAATCCAAGGACGAATGGACCTATCATACTAACACTTGAATTTATGCTTGTGAGCCTCATTGTCTAGGGCCGTGTCATGACACTGCTCATTGAGTCGCTGAGGTATAATAACCGCTCTTCAAGTGGAGAAGTATTTGGCAATAATTGTACTGCCAACTTTAGGGACGAGATATGACATTCGATAGGAAAGACTGCTTCCAACCCATAAACAAGTTGAAAAGGTGAGAAACTGGTTGCAGTCTTAACAGACATTCGGTAATCCCATAATGCCAAGTATAACATCAAATTCCAATTTGACTTGGCTGAGTTGATCGTTCGTTGTAGGATGGTATTAAGAGATTTATTTATAGCTTCCACCTGACCATTTTCTTGGGGGTAGTAGGGTGAAAAATGTTCTTTCCGTAACCCAAGCTTTGATGTTAACTTGGTCATCATCTGGTTTTGAAAGTGATTGCCATGGTCAGTGACAATATCCCTCGGGACACGAACCTTGCTATTATCTGGTTGAATAAAAAGAGAGTTGCAGTCTCTCCATCATCTTTAAACGTTGGCATAGCTTTGACCCACTTCATGAAGTAGTCTACGACTACGATGATATAACGGTGCCCCCTTACTGAAGGAGGGTTGCATGTAGTGTAATCAATCCCCCACTTGGTGAAGGGACCAACTATGATGACAGGAAACATTGGAGTGAGATGTGCCCTCATCTTCCGAGAGAAGATCTGGCACGGGTGGCACTTCTTGATCGATTCGATACAATATTTGATTAGTGTCGGCCAGAAGTAACCTACTCGTAGAATCTTTTGGGTTGTTTCCAACCCAGACAAATGACCGCCACACGCCCCAGTATGGAAATCGTTAAGCACGATAATTGCTTCTTCGTGAGTGAGACATCGACGCAGGATGCAGTCTACACCTCTCCGATACAACGTATCATCGAGTATGAGATAATTCTTATCCTGATGGCGTATATGTCGACGCTCATCACGAGAAGCAGAGGTGGGGAACTTCAAAGTCTAGAGATAGATAAGTATATCTCCGTACCGGGGATCCAAAGATGTGATCAAAAACATATCTCCTCTGATAGGAGACTCTTCGGGCACAACATCACCTGACTCAACCGGAAGTTCCGAAATAAGTTCTGCGAAGACCAGTGACTTTTTGGATTTCGCTGAAATGAAATCTAAGTCAAACTCCTGGAGGATGACTATCCATCTACTAATCTTTCCGCCTATTACCCATCGTGTCAACATGTACTGGAATGGATTCATGACATCAATGATGGTGGTCTTGCGGAACATAACATAATGATGAAACCGTTGAACAACATGAACTGCTGCCAACACAAGTTTTTCGATATGAGAATAATTGAGTTCTGGTCCTACGAGGCCTCGGATTAGGTAATAAATCACATATTCTGAGAACAAGTCATCCTCTTGAACTAAGACCATGCCGATGGTTGACTCTCCTGAAGCCAGGTATAATAATAAATCTTTGTTATAGTTAGGTGGCCGAAGCAGAGGGGCAGTTGCGAGAGCATGTTTCAACGCATCGAAAGAGTGTTGGGAAACATCGTCCCAATGAAAAGGAACGTCTTTCTTCAGTAAGCGCATAAAGTCCTTTGTGATCTCGACATAGTTGGCGATGAAATGTCTTTAAAATTTCTCCTTGCCCTGTAGACTCTGGAGTTGAAGGATTGTGCATGGGGGAGGAAACTAAATTATTGCCTCAACCTTGAGAGGATCGACCATGATCCCTATTGTTGATACTATGAAGCCTAACAAACGTCCCGATGTTACGCAAAAGCTACACTTGTTTGGATTCAATTGAATCCGTAAGTAGCAACAACACTCAAAGATAAGTTGGAGGTGTGTGGGATGATCCGTTCTCTTGTAAGATCGAGATGCTAAATCATCTAAATAAGCCTTGACTATATGATTGAGGTCATGGAAAGAAAAAGACATGGCCCGCTGAAAGGTCGCTCCAACATTTTTGAGACCAAAGGGCATCTTACGATATGCAAATTTACCCCATGGACAAATGAATGTCGTTTTGTGCTGGTCTTCAGGTTTGATTTGTATTTGATTATATCCTGAAAAACCGTCCATGAAAGAGAAGGCCTCGCAACCCACACATTCATCAATTATCTGATCAATGAATGGTGTGGGAAACTTATCTTTTGGACAGGCCTTGTTCAAATCATGAAAGTTTGTACATACATGAATCGTGCCTTTTTTTTTATTGATCAACACAGGATTTGACACCCATTGGGTCAAATGGATAGGATAGATAAAACTGGCTTTTAACAGTTTCTCAACTTCAACCCTAATAGCTACTGCTTTCCTGGGATTAACTGGACGAAGATTTTGCTGAACAAGCTTGGCATCTGGATAAGTTGTGATTTCATCTTCAACTATTTTTGGATCGATGCCTGGAATTTCCTCGTAAGACCAGGCAAAAATGTCATAGAATTATTTAAAAAGATCTATGTAGATTTGAATCTCTTCGGGGGAGCAGCCAGCTCCAACGAAAACATTGTCCATGACGCTAGGGGTTTTGGAGATATTGATTGATATGGTTTCAAGGATGGTTTCCATATTACCCTCAACATATACCTCGTGTGTAGCTAAGGGATTAATAGGACAAGACCTATCTCCAGTCATAGTCAAGGTGAATTCTACGGCTTCGATTCTTCTTAACTCTGGGAAGAAGTATGATCTGTGATGAAGATCATCCCAAGGTTTGTCTGGACTAGTCATTGCTTCAATTACTACTTTGTCAGAGGGAAATAATAAGTCTAATGAATCGGTGTTAGAGAGAGAACCTTGAGCCCAAATAGGCTCTAGAAGCGGATCTAACTCTTGTGCAGGAGTTGGATCTGTGTTGGCTGAAGCTTGCTGGACTAAAGAGTATGCCACTTCAGCTGTGGACAAGGGCATGGACATGCCCGGGTGCCCTGTCCCATCCATCATTGCCGATGGGGAAGGAAGTATCCACAGATCGTTGAAGTAAGTCATGCGAAATGATGAAACTTGGAAAATCTCAACCTTATTGTGGTCGGATATGAACTTGACATCGCCTTGAGGGGGCGGGTTATTGAAGGTACCCATCAAAGATGGGCACAAACCAACCCCTACGTTGACTACACTTGGTTGAGGATTATCAATCATTAGGACCGCAGACACCCCCAATGAAGGGTCAGGTCTAGAGAAAGACAATTGATCAATGGTCACAATCCGGTCCTCGTGTGGAAACAACAAGACTCGAAAAACTGTAGCAACCACTGCTTGGATGGCATAAGTCCAACTCCTTCCTAACAAGAGATTGTAGTCGAGGGACGTGTCGACTACTTCTACCTCGATGCACACGGTCTTCCCTCCTAACTGCACAGGGAAAGAGGGAATGATACCATGTGGTTGGAACGAATGATCGTCGAAAGTAGTGAGAAGAGTAGGCGACAGAGACAAAATGGGCTGGCCAATGGCCTTCCAACATGCCAACGACATAACACATATCGAGGCACCCTCATCAACCACCGTGCGGAAAATATTTTGAGTAAAAGTTTTCGTGGGGTGAGCCACCACTATCTGAAATGCTACATGGTAAGGCAGACGAGGTTTTAAGTCGGTTGTATCCAGCATGATGGTACCCAAATTACAAGTCTTGGTAGATCCTAAAGCGGTTAACAAAGCTTTCCTCTGGGAAGGGAATCTTTGGAGGAACTCCAAAGCGGACATCGCACAAGGGGTTTGAGACAAATCCTCCACAATAGACTAGTTCTGGGCGGCCCTTGCGTTTGGGTTGTGAGAATCTTTTTTGAACGCACCTTTTGGGATGCGTGTCATTGTTTCTCCCAAAGTCTTCTCAATCTGTAGAGGAAGAGATGGGAGTTTGGTTTCTTTTCCCTTCTCAGAAGTGCTTGGTTTACTGTAGTCATGCGCTCTAGTTGATATAAAAGAATCACCCTTCATCATATACACATTTGTGGATGCAGGATTGTTTGTAGATGGAGAGGGTCCTTGACTGCCCCCTTCTGTGCTTGTAGAGGCTTGGGTTAGGTTTTTCCCATGCTGAAATGGATTGGTTAACACAACAGGTTGTTGTTGTGTCACAAACTTTTGGGCCTCTGCAAGCTGAGGACATTGGTGGGTCGGATGGTATTCCGCGCACAGGTTGCATGGATACCTTGCCTTCCGTTTCTCAGTGTTTCCCCCGCCAACATTATTAGTGGGTTTCTTATCCCCCTTACCCTTCTTTCGTTGTTTTTTCTTTCCTTCAGGCTGCTAGGTGGCCTTTGGATTTTTCGATTGCACTGTGTGTACATCCAACGTTTTAGTAGGGGGAGTAGCCAAAACAGTAGTTTGGCTGGCCATTGTGTGTTGTATAGAAAATTACTGCAACTGCTTCGTCAGTTGCTCAACATGATTTGTTTGTGCTTAACCAACAATACCATCGGCATGCGGTCCAACTCTCTGTCTGGTTTTATCAAGTATTGAGCATGGTGCATCTGGAAAGATCTCATATAATAAATCAGACTAAGAATAGATGAGCTCAAGCTGTTGAGCTCTCATGATGGCGTCTTCTTCATAAAACACTCCTGATGTCGCAACATCTTTGGATAACTATGGTACCAAAGACTTAAGAAACAACTCGAGAAAGAATTCTGGTGGGACTGGCACCTTAATTAAACTCTTTCAGCATCTCCATTCTCGGATGTGATCAAAGATATGGTCCACTTTTGTCTGTGCGAAATTGGCCAGTAATTCTGTGCCAGCGTCGTATCTCACAGGTAATTGGAAATGGTTTAGGAAGGCCATTGCAAATTCGTCGAAGGAAGAGTATCTTGAGTGGTCGAGCTCAATGTACCATTTTGTGGCACTCCCAATGAGAGTACGTTGAAACAATCACAACTGTACGAAGTCTTGTTTCAACGAGTTAGATGAGCACCAAAGGTGGAAGGTAGTCACATGATCACCTGGATCTTCGTTCAGCTTGGCTTCAAACTTTGGTATGTCCGAAGGAAACTTTGTCGGAATAGGGGGCCAACGCGGATCATGATAGATAGGGTCATTCAACAACCTTGTCAAGTCTGGCAAATGAAAGGTTGCTAGGAAAGGTAATTTGGGTTGTTGGTGATAACCTGGGAAAAAGGGACATGGAGTTTGACTAGCACCAGGTTGCCAGGAAAAGTTCGGCTGCTGGCCTGGGTTCTGGTAAAAACCATGGCCATGACCAGCGTACAGATTCTGCATGTGAGGAGACATCATCAGCTGATTCCCAAAATAGGACTTAGATGGATGGGTGTGCATTACATTCACAGGACTTTGGGAAGGGTTTCCCCATGCCGATCCCATGGGGATAGGCATAGTACCTTGTCTGGGGTTCCATTGATTGTGGAAATAATTTCCCCAGATCGACATTCCTGACGAGGTGTAAGAGCCAAATTAAATAAACAACATTTAATTTAGAAAAGAGCAGTAAAATTTAAGAGTTACTTCATTTAGCACATTCGCAATCAAATTCATCATAATAATAAAATTTAATAACAAATTAATACAAAAACAATGCATAATTCTTGGTAAATACCTGAACCTGATGCTATTATCCCTCCTGTTGTCTGCAACTTGCTTCCTTCCCGCTTCTGCAAAACACTACCCAAAACCGTCCTCCCTGCCAACTAGGTAGCTCCCTAGCCCTAGGATATCAACGTATATACTGGCCCTCCGTGCCCAAAACCCCCAGCAACTCCGGTGCACTGTATCAATACCACTCATGAATTTCCACTTCTCTCTGCAATACTCCCAGCTCCCAAAATCCATCCCCAACTCCCGTAGAATTACCTCCCGTCCAACTCCTTCCCTTCCTTATCCCTCCTTCACCGACTCTCCTCCCCCTCATTAATTTCCTTATCTCCCCCTTTAATATCTTATCCCATTCTTTAATGCCTTATCCCCCCTTCATTAATATCTTATCCATTTCTTTAATGCC
>ML792091.1:278846-291148 GCA_009831015.1 Picea engelmannii | reverse complement strand
GACATATTATGCGAAGGCGGTCCTTGACTCCCTGCTCCAAATAAACTATGGTGTGTAGGTGGCTCGGTAGATTGCTGATGCGTGCCACCGAGTGAAGGGGACGAAGGAGGTATATGACCTCCCCCGTAAGGGAAAGCATTAAAAGGAGCTGAAGTGCCCCCCATGTGGTCTTGCAGAGGAGCGTTAGAGCTCCCTGCCCCCAGACCTAAAGTCTGTGAAGTGGAGTAGGAAAGTACATGACTTGTACCTGATCTAGGCATCCCGTATGAGAACAAAGGGCATGTCGCACTTGGTGTGAAAGGGGTTGTGGCCACCACTATAGATGGGATCAGACCACTATGCGAGGTAGAGGTGGTCGAGACCATGGTGGCTCAAACCGGTGACGGTGGGTTAGGAGGTGGAAACTCTCCTATGGTGACAACCGTAGTGGGAATTGAAGAATTCCCAGAGGGAGTGACAACATTTGTTTCCAATGTTGCGTGCGAAACTGTCTGGCACTTGTAAGGGTGAATCGATACGATGATGGGTGTCGAAAGATCAGTGATTGGAGTTTCATGTGGACCAAGAGATTTCACTCCAAATTCTAAAACAGTTGTTTCCTCTGGATGTTGGTTGGGCACAATTGCTTGTGACCCAGTCGCTTCAAAAGACCCTTGTCGGTCTAGCTTTCGCCTTAGTGGTGGTGGGGGTGGCTCCAGTGTAACTGGTGATAGGTCCAGAATCCTTCATGACCGACGAAGATCATGATCCTCTACTATGTGAGAATATCAAAGACACTCTATGGCTTTCTATTCATTCAAAAAACAACAGACACTAAAAAATTCCCTACAATATAAAACAAAAAAACACTAAACTAATTGGAAGAACAGTTACAACAACCAACACTAGAGCAACTTACCAGTGCAAGTGCAACTTGAACATGGAAGCACCCTCCGGGTATACTTTGCAAAGAGTGGCCCGATTCTTTTCCTAGGTACCGCGGTATACCCCCGCAGTCACCTGTGTATGTCCCTAAAAAGATAGGCAACTAGTTTGCCAACGCGCGAACAACCACCAGATAGGTACAGTTGAAAGTCGGGTAGACCACAATGAGAAGGGTATCGAGCCCAAAACCTATCAAGGGTATCGAAAGCAAGTGGTCCGGAAGACAACTGAGGACCTCAAACGGATTCGAGACCCACGAATCTCTGTGGCAAATGTAATCGATGGAATCCCAAGACAAGCCCTCTATATGTGCTCTCCACTACGATTGGTCCAACTTTGGAGGGGTTATCTCTGATACCTTTTCGCATGCAACCTCATGTTTATCCCCTGTGTTAGAGGGGCGTCTCGGATAACTTTCATGATACTAGACTTTGACACTCCCTAACTCAGACTCCAATGTTTAATTTTAATGGCCTTGAAGAGTTTCCTCTCCAACCTAATTCAAGGCCCTAACCTTAAACTAGTTGGTTGACCCTACAAACATAAAAAGTCTAATGCATTTTAGATTTAGCATTAATTTTGATGTATTGTCTTAAGTCAAAGGTTATGAAAGTGAAACTAGTGATGTTTGAAAGACGAAAGCAAAATAAACAGAAAGTTGAAAACAAAAACCTTTACTTCACTCAACTCTTAAACAACTTTTCAAACTTAATTTTTTTTTTCTAAGATCTTTGAACAACAAACTCAAAGAAGGATTTCACTCGACAACGAGCTACTTATGATCTAAGTAAACCATCAAGAACTTATGAAAGCAAAGACTTTTCCCTGGTTACTAATGAAAAACAACACTTTTTAACCAACAAAGAAATAAAAGTTTTTTTATTTATTTGAATGCTCACAAAGAAAAAAGGAAAAATATAAACAAGTCAAAACCAAGAAAACTTCTGGCCTAAGAACAGATCACAAAGAGTCACTTTAAAAATCACACACAAGCAAATTAAAATTGGACTCTCACACTTGTCTGAAAACCCTATAAAAGAAAATTTTTGAGGAAAACTTCTAAATGAAAAAAGAAAGCTATTGCTGTGATCAAACCTAAGTTTTTGACTGCTATGACAGAGACCCAAACTTGAGAGGTATAACTCTTGTCAAAATAAAGGATGGATGCCTCACCTTCAACAAAAATTCTCTCCACAAGCACATTGCTGACAGTTCCACAACAAGCATGTGCACGCGAGCTGTGTAAAGTTAGAGCACGTGTACACGCTTGCTGGCCTTATACAGGCTGTGTGTATATATGAAACTCTAAGACAAATCAAAAGCCAAGCAAGCTAGCCCAGGCATAGACTACTGGTACTGAGAACCAAAATCTCTTGAAGACTCAGACACTTACTTTAACAGAAAAAGAAAACAATTCAAGGAAAAATTCATAGAACAAACCAATCTGAGGTGAAACCTAAGCTATAGACTACAAACAACAAAGACTAGAAAGAGTTCCAAAAAACCCCTGAGAATAACTAATTCTGATAGGGAAGAGGATGACCGCCTCTTTAAAACAATTTTTTCATGCACGCTACTGACACTTCCTCAGCTAGCGTGTACACGCGGGCTGTGAGAATGAAGGGTGCAGGTACACGCGTGCAGACCTTATACAAGCTACGTGTACCTCTGTGGGTCTTAGAAAAAAAATACAATCAAGCAAAGAAACAAAGATAACTGGTATGGAAGACCAAAATCTTTTTTAGCTCAGACTTTTGCAGAAACTTTAAAAACAGGAAATGAAACTAGTTCTTAAAAATACCCAAAACATATTCCCAGAAACCCTAGACTATCCCCAGTACAGTCACCCATTTTGTTGCGAGTGGGAAATCCCTCTACAGACTAGCACTTAGGGTTTAATTATGCATGCAGGAAAGACCTAAAGATTTCTACTTTCTACCGTCGTCCCAGACCTAATCCCCATTATTCTTAAGCAAATACATAGTTAAGAAGATCAAGTGAGCATACCTTATTTCGGACGTTTGATATCGATCCTTCCTCATGCTTGATATCTCTTTGACTGCAGCTCTCCTCCCAAGGGTGATCTGCATTCACACAAGACAAATAAAAAACTCCACATGCATTTGATATATATATTAATGGGTTAGAGATTCAATAAACAAGTATGCAATAAACCATGAAAACCTCATATGGTGGGATGGGAAAAGTACTTCTTTATTATAAACTTCAACAAATCAAATTACAATGATGAAGCCGACCACTGCTCCATGAACCTGGTCCTGGACTCCTCTTCATCTGTCCTCCAACTTATTTGCTATATATTTCTCTTTGCACAAGGATGGCTAAAGGGTTGGGACAAAGGGAATGCACAATCGGGTATAGTTTCTTTACTATGATTCTCCTCTTCCAAATGGGACCCCTAACCCTTCTTTTATAGGCTAGAAGAAGCTAGGTATTTGGTCGAACCCTCGGCCATGCATGGCTGAAAGGTTTAGTTAACTCACCCAAAGCTGTGTGTTCCGTCAACAACTTTCCTTTTTTCGTGCTTTGGTAGGTACACGCGGGCTGTTTTGGGTTAGCTAGCTTGTACACGTGTGCAGTAATGGAGAAGAGCACATGGGCCTTTATAAAAGAGGTTTTTAAGAAGAGTTGTTCAACAGTGCTTTGGAAAAGAAGGAATCTGAGATGGCCTGATGCCATGTAAGCATGTATGGTGCAAATTAGGGTTATAACAACTACTTCATCAAGGAGTCCTCATACTCCCTTGATGATGACCACCACAGGGGGTATTCCACCTCCTAACGCACCTTCATCGGTCCAGACCATAGTGGTCTCAACCCCATATACTTTAGGCAGTGATCTGATTCCGTCATTAGCGGTGACCACTGCTCCGTTCACATAGAGTGTGACGGGCCCTCCATTTTCATATATGATGCCCAACTTTGATACGAAATCTGTCCTTACCTACTCCACCCTATAGACTATGGGTCTAGGGGAAGGGAGTTCAAATTCTCCCTTGCAAGGGTCCATGGGGGGAACCTCAACCTCCTATTACACTATCCTTTACGGTGGGGGTCATATACCTCCTTCACCCCCCTCGCTCGGAGGTTCTTTCCAGCAACCTGTCGGGCCAAACACAAACTACAACTTGTTTGGAGTAGGAATTCTAGGATCGTCTCCTTACACCACATCGGTGGGTTCAATGTCATTCTCTTTGTTCAACGCATTTGGTAATAATGCTTTTTCTTCAGCTGCCGTCTCGTCTGGGGGAAACCCCATGTTTTGGACAACATAATCCTGTGCAGGGTATTATTCCTACACAAGGGGAAAGTAAAAGAGTTTTCTCCTCACAAGGACTTTGGAATCCTTGGTAGGGATCAGTTCCCTCATCAGGGATGTTGACCGGGGGAAACCCCTTCCTGTTAATGTTTTATGCCATTATTATAGTTCTTTTCATTTCAATAGATAAGAACAATATAAGAACAAGATCACTGAGAAATACACATTCACAAGAGACACAACATTTATTCTAGGAAACCCTCTAGGGGAAGAAAACCCAACAAAAACTTCCTTATCATAAATTGCCAATACAATGTCAAGAGATAACTCAAACCAATACAGATAGTCCTCTCCAAAACATGCGCCACTCTTCTTCCTCTCTCTTTTGCTGGTAACAGATCAGAACTTGTCTCTCAAACTGAGCAAGTGAGTTGTGTTCAAATGAGGCGCTAGCCTCCTGTATTTATACAAGTTTTGGCACGTGTGAAGTGTCTCTTCACTAGTAGGGCCGACTTCTCAATCTGGGTGGGTAAACCCACCTTTATTATATTTCTGGGTCTCTTAATTAACTGTTGGGGCCGACTTCTTATTCTGCCTATTATAATTGTCTGTTGACCAATTCACAAAAGGGGATTTGGTCCTATTACAATAACCGACATGATTAATCCACAATGGGGATTAATCCTATGCATAAAATAACAATAATAATAAGAATACTCTTTGCAGTTACATTATTTCAACACTCCCCCTTAACAAGAAGGGTATTCTTCAACAACATTAGGCAAGAGAGGTTTGCATCATCAGTGGCATCAGGAGGATAGTATCGTCAATATCATCTTGGAACATTGGCTGGCATATTTACAAGTCATCAGAAGTTTTCTTCATCGACAACATCATCATTCTTGAAAGAATGCCATCATCATCTGCATCAATATGTATCAGTAAAAAAATGATACCTCATCACAACACTAGGCTAGCACATCATAGTACTACACTGGCTCAATGTCACAGCTATTAAGTTGGTAGCTCAGTGTCAGTCACATCTTGCTTTACGTCTAACAACTAGGTCAAAAGCAAGGTATATATATATCATCTTGCTTTACGTCTAACAACTGGGTTAGAAGAAAGGAACAAATCAACATCTCACTTTACGTCTAACAACGAGGTCAGAAGCGAGGAATCATCTTGCTTTATGTCTAACAACTAGGTCAGAAGCAAGGAATCATCTTGCTTTATGTCTAACAACTAGGTCAGAAGCAAGGAACACATCAACATCTTGCTTTACGTCTAACAACGAGGTCAGAAGCGAGGAATCATCTTGCTTTACGTCTAACAACTGGGTCAGAAGCAAGGAATCACACATCATCTCACTTTACGTCTAACAACGAGGTCAGAAGAGAGGAATCATCTTGCTTTACGTCTAACAATGAGGTCAGAAGCAATGATTCATCTTGCTTTACGTCTAACAGCGAGGTCAAAAGCAAGGAATACCCACATCGTCTTGCTTTACGTCTAACAGTGAGGTCAGAAGCAATGACTCATCTTGCTTTACGTCTAACAATGAGGTCAGAAGCAAGGAACACACAATGTCATGATTTACGTCTAACAATGAGGTCAGAAGCAATGACTCATATTTCTTTATGTCTAACAGCGAGGTCAGAAGCAAGGAACACACAACACCATGCTTTACATCTAACATCGAGGTCATAAGAAATGACTCATCTTGCTTTATGTCTAACAGCGAGGTCAGAAGCAAGGAACATATATATATACTCCCCCTTTCAGGGAGGGTCCTTTCGGACTATACCAAGCTTATCTCGAAAGTGTTCAAACTTTACACGAGATAGAGGTTTGGTCAACACGTCAGCAACCTGTTCATCTGTGCTAATGTATTGGAGCTTCAAGGCTCCTCTCTGTACCATGTCACAGATGAAATGATAGCAGATTTCTATGTGCTTCGACCTGTCGTGGAATACATGATTTTATGTCATCTTTATGCAGCTCTGGTTGTCACATAGAATCACGGTTTCTCTCATATCTAAGTCAAATAGGCCATTCAACAACTTTCGAAGCCATATAGCTTCGCAGCTAGAAAAACATGCGGCAATGTACTCTGCTTTCGCTTGTACTCTGCTTCCGCTGTGCTGAGAGCAATACTGGATTTCTTCCTACTCTGCCACGAGATCATGGCTGATCCCAAACTGAAACAACATCCATAAGTGCTTTTTCTATCAGCAACGCTTCCTGCTCAATGTGAAGTCACGATCTCCATCATAGCTGAGACCATAATCCATTGTACCTTTAAGGTACCTCATCACATGTTTTGCAGCCACTAGGTGAACACATTTGGGCTTTACCAGAAACTGACTCAAGGTGTTCATTGGAAAATAGATGTCTGTCCTGGTGTTCATCAGGTACATCAGCGATCCAATAATTTGTCTGTACAGTGTGGCATCTATCAAATATGACAAAGTATCGACCAACAGCTTCAGCTACGCTTCCATGGGTGTATTCATGGACTTACATTCTAGCATGTCGAATCTCTTTAGGATTTTGACCGTGTACTTCCCTTGGTTAAGGAAGATCCTTTGTAGACTCTGCCATACCTCAAGGCCTAAGAAGTAATGCATTAGACCAAGGTCCTTCATTTCAAATTCTACGGCAAGTCTCTTTTTACATTCAACGATGAGATTTTCTTCTCCAGTTAAGAATAAGTCATCCACATACAGTAGTAAGATTAATGGTTCATTATCCATAATTTTGAAGTAGAGATTTGAGTCTTCTTTACTCTTGGTAAAGCCTAAGCTCGTCAAGAAACTGTCTATACGGCCATACCAAGCTCTGGGAGCTTGCTTCAATCCGTATAAGGCTTTCTTTAATCTGTAGACATGAGACTTCCTGTCTTCTACCTCAAATCCTTGAGGTTGCTCTATATACACTTCCTCTTCGATAACACCATTCAGGAAAGCTGTCTTCACGTCCATCTGGTGCAACTTCCATTTCATCTTAGCTGCAAAAGATATGATGGTTCTAATTGAAGTGTATCTAGCTACAGGAGAGAATGTCTCTTCATAGTCAATGCCTTCTTTCTGGGAAAAGCCACGAGCGACAAATCTTTCTTTATATTTCTCAATACTTCCATCAACAACATGTTTTATTTTGGAGAGCCATCTGTAGGATACCCCATATTTATTCTTTGATCTGGGAACTATTTCCCATACTTCATTTTTCATTATGGATTGGTATTCCTCTGTCATGTCATCTTCCCATTCCTTCTTTTGAATGGATTCTTCAAAGCAGGTAGGCTCTTCATCTAGTAGATTACACATCAAAGCCGTGTCACTGGAGAATGGCGGTCTTTTCACCTGTCTCGTGGTTCCTTCTGGAACACGATATTTCTCTCCATCTTGAATAGGCTCTCTTTCCCAAGTAGGCTTTCTTTTATGGGAGAAGGTAATTTGAGGAGGTTATTGAAATTCTCTTATATCATGGTCTTCAAGAGTCTCCTCATCAGGGGAAGTTATGACTTCCCTTGCAGGTTCTGCAGCTCTGGGAACTTCCCTCACGGATTCTGTAGTCCTGGGATTTACAGGTTCCTCTTCATACATTTCTTCAAGCTGACATCTTCTTGATTTCTTAAGTGCTTCTTCTTCATCAAAGGTCATGTCCCTGCTGATCTCAATGTGGCAATGACCAGGTATGTAGATTCTGAAGGCCTTGGAGACCTCACAGTATCCCACAAATATTCCCTTCTTTTCGGAGGGCTCCAACTTGTTTCTTTTTTCTTTCGGTATATGAATAAACACTGGATAGCCAAATATTTTGAGATGTCTTACCTCTGGCTTCTTTCTGGTGAACATATCTTCCAGTGTCTTGAGACCAAGTGTGCTATGGGATAATCGGTTCTACACATAAACAACTATCATTGCTGCTTCTTCCCATAAGCACATAGGAAGATCTTGTTCATGGATCATAGTCTTCACAACTTCCAGTATGGTTCTGTTCTTCCGTGCAGCTACACCGTTTTGTTGCAGATCTTGATCCCAACATATTTGTAGATATTCATGAACTCTTTTGAGGTATATTCTCCTCCATTATTTGACCTGAGTATCTTAATCTTCCTTACAAAAAGGTTTTCTATCAAGGCTTTGAATTCCTTGATCTTGTTGAACACTTCAAATATATCCAGGTATTTTATGAGAATAATCATTAATGAATGATACATAGTATACATACCCATTAATGGAGGATGATGACATTGAGCCACACATGTCTGAATGAATGAGTTCCAGTACTCCTTCTGCTTTGCTGCCCCTCTTTGGAAAAGGGTTCTTGATATTCTTCCCTTGCGCACATCCATTGCATATGCCTTCTTGATCAACCTTGAGTTTTGGTAAACTTGTGACAGCTTTTCATATGTATGGTAGCGTCTTGTAGTTGATGTGAGCTAATCTTCTAGAGTTCACATGGATTCTTCAATAGCGTGGGTCATGGTAGCTTCTGAGTGACCCACCTTATTCTTTTCCACTGATGATTGATTCATTTATTATCTCTCCTTTAGCATGTTTCCTTCTGCAACCTTTGCTATAGCTTCCTCATGTGACCTGGAGCAAGGTCAAAAAAACAACAAGCAAGAATAATATCCTTTTGATAATATAAATCCATAGCACGAAAAATCATCACAGTAGGTCCTTTAGAGCTATCACTTATAATTTATTTGAAGCAAAGATTAAAGGTAAGGAAGACAATACGAAATGAGGTCAACACTCTCATAGTGTTGTGACCAAGCATTCTTCCATGGCAATCTGAAACTAACACACAAGGTTTCTCCTAGAGGAGATGTTAGTTGTATCAGGAAAGGCATATACCTCTATATTCTCACATGCTATCAAGTATAATACTTTACGACGATTGCTATCTCAATAAAAGCCATCAGCTTGTCATGTGCACCTTTGAATCTTGATTAATCAAACCTGGAGCCTTGTCTTCAAGAGTGAGTGCTTTCTTTTCTTCCAGGTCTCCTTCACTCAAGTGACGAGTGCTTTCTTCAACCTGTCTATTGTACTAAGACAATACACTATCTTGACAGAAGGTTAGGTTAGAGGATAAGCTCTATGATCAACTTTTAATTCTTCTAATAATTTGATCATAGCTTCAACATGCAACACTGATCAAGATAATTTCATAACAAATATATGCATATTAGAATAATCACACCTGGGTTGCATCATTCCTCTGAATGTGTTGGATCTTGAGATCCTTCTGGATATTATGCCAAGAGATCCCTTCTCCTGCAAATACTCTTTAGGGTTTAACCATTAAACATATCTGAGTACATACCTCTGATGACATTTGTAGGTAGTGGCTCCATTTGGTAGCAGCGGTAATCAATACCAACTCTTAAGAAAACTTCAAGGGTGATTGCAACTGGTCTTACGGATGCAACTGCAACTGATGTTGCAACTGCAACTGATTCTGAAACTGCAACTGCAACTGCAACTTAGGGTTTTATGAGGAAACCCTAATTTTTCAAACTTTGAATTTTGAAATTTTGATCCAGGGGATAGATGCGCTGAGCTGAGGCGAGTTAGCTGGTGTAGCTGGAATTTCAAAAATCCAACTTTTACCCCCTCAAACTTGATCTGTGGATTTCTAGACTGGTGCTTCTGGTTTTCTGGTACTTCTAGTACTCTGGTACTTCTGGTACTCTGGTTTTTTGGTACTTTATGAAACTAGGGTTTCAATTTCTGGGAGATCTAGCCACTAAAAATGTGCTCTCTAAGTGCCTAAATGATGCTTGGGGGAGGGCACAACTTTCTAGGTGGTTTTGTAGCTAAAAAGCTTCACTTTTGAAAAACCCTAATTTGCAGGTACTGCAATAGTGACATTTTTCTCTTGCGAAATATGCTTCCTTCAGGTTGGCTCTGATACCATGTTAATGTTTTATGCCATTATTATAGTTCTTTGCATTTCAATAGATAAGAAAAATATAAGAACAAGATCACTGAGAAATACACATTCACAAGAGACACAACATTTATCCTGGGAAACCCTCTAGGGGAAGAAAACCCAAAAGCAACTTCCTTATCATAAATTTCCAATACAATGTCAAGAGATAACTCAAACTAATACAGATAGTCCTCTCCAAAAGATGCACCACTCTTCTCCCTCTCTCTTTTGCCGGTAACAGATCATAACTTGTCTCTCAAACTGAGCAAGTGAGTTGTGTTCAAATGAGGCACTAGCCTCCTATATTTATACAAGTTCTGGCACGTGTGAAGTGTCTCTTCACTGGCAGGGCCGACTTCTCAATCTAGGTGGGTAAACCCACCTTTATTATATTTATGGGTCTCTTAATTAACTGTTGGGGCCGACTTCTTATTCTGCCTATTATAATTGTTTGTTGACCAATCCGCAAAAGGGGATTTTGTCCTATTTCAATAATCAACATGATTAATCCAAAATGGGGATTAATCCTATGCATAAAATAATAATAATAATAATAATACTCTTTGCAGTTACATTATTTCAACACTTCCATGGTCAATGGAACCTCAGGCAAGGCTCAGTACCTATGCCCGTCAGATCAATAGAGGACAACCCTTTCCATAATATTTGGAACACAACGTAGGGAGAAATACACGCCCAACCTTTGACGTCCAATTATAGGAATCAAACTATGATATCCCAGAAAACACAGTTTCCGTACACTGGTCAAGGCCATGGTATCTACCAGAACCATGGCCGACAAATTTTCCTGACAACCTGGTGCCAGTCAAACCCCAAGCTCCCTTTTTCTCGTACATAGTACCCAACCCAAACTACCATTTATGGCAACATTACATATGCCATACTTGTCAAGGTTTCTTAACGACCCAATTTGTCATGATCCGTGTTGGCCCCCCATGCCGACTAAGTTTTCCTTGAACATTCTGAAATTCGAAGGCAACCCTGGCGAAGACCCAGGTGATCATGTGACAACTTTCCACCTATGGTGCTCATCAAACTTGCTGCGAGATGACTCTGTACAATTGCTTCTGTTCCAACGCACTCTTATCGGGGATACTGCAAAATGGTACATTGAGCTCGCACTAGAAAATTTGGGTCATTTTGCGACAACTATTTTGACGCTCTTGCGACGTTATTTCATGGATATTGTGATGAATATTGAGTCTTTGAAATGTCATTTTATGGCACGTGGCAATTACGATGAACTTGAATTAATGTCGCAAGAGTGATGACCCTAGGGACGGAAATTTTTGAAAAAAAAAGAAATATCGTCGCCAATACAACAATATAGGCAAACTAAGTGAAACCAACAGTTTGTCTCAATTGCGACGACCCTTGCGACGACATTTTTCATTGTTTATATAGCTAATTCGTCGCAGGATTTTATGTTGTCGTCGCAATTGCGACGACAACATATTTTTGTTTATGTAGTGAATTCATCGCAGGAATGACAAAATTTCTTTGTTTATATAGCAAATGCGTTGCAACAATTTTTGTTGTCGTCGCACTTACAACGACGACTTTTTTTTTGTTTATGTGGTGAATTCGTCGCAGGAACGACAACATTTCTTTGTTTATATAGAAAATGCGTCGCAACAATTTTGTTATCGTTGCAGTTGTGACGACAACTTTTTTTTGTTTATATAGCGAATGCATCGTAGGAATGGCAACATTTTTTTGTTTATATAGAAAATTCGTCGCAGGTATATTATTGTCGTCGAAATTGCAATGAAAAATATTTATTTAAAAAAAAAATTAAAAAATTATTTTAGGTGGAAATATTAATATTAATATTACCATATTAATAACTATCAATAGAAAACATTGACATTATTTATTATTTATATTAATAACTTATTTTTCATGGGGACTTGGTGTTTTTTCCAACAACCAAGCAAAAGCTTATGCACTTTGGAAAGGATTGAAAATTTCTAAAGGTTCATGTGTTCAATCGTTGGTTGTAGTGAGAGATTCAAATACAATCATTAACCATATGGAATTCATTGTGCTCTAAAATAGTCTCATTCAAGGTTACAAGGTTACATATAAAATAAATAATGCAATATAGAAGATGAAATACTCAAAGAAAA
>ML792091.1:215710-238931 GCA_009831015.1 Picea engelmannii | reverse complement strand
TGCCATCAATGTGACCATATTTCCTACAATGTTTTGTAGCTGTTGCTATTAAAATTCTTACGGGACGTCTGAGGCAACATTTTTTACAAGGGCAATAACATCTACCATCACCCTTTTCACCTGCTTTACTTTTTTCCCCACCTCTAACAACATTCTGCGACATTCTTCCACACAAAAATACCCTTTCGGAACCATCGTTGTTATAGAAAGATTGTCACAACATCTTTAAATCGTCAAATATTATAGTCGAATTTTAGGTCACTATTGTCGCAATTAAGATGAACGTGACCTAAAAATATTTCTTTTTTACCTATTTCTTTTAGGTCATTTTTAACGGTCAATTTTAAGGTTAGGTAAGTCATCGCTATTGCGACGGACAAACTACATTCATCTCTCTTGTGACAAACATTGACCATAATAATTTAGTCAAACTACTTGCATCGAGATAGAAACGAATATGGGGTGGATTTAGAAAAAAATGAACTTTTTCTCTTGCATGTTGCGACAAAAGAGTACTTTCGTCGCAAGTGGTCGTCGCAAATATTTCAATATGTAGTATTGTCGACCACTCAATATACTCTTACTTTAGCGATTTGGTGATGGTTTTCCTGAACCATTTCCAACTCCCTGTGAGATACGATGTTGACACTGAATTGTTGAACAACTTTGAGCAGACTAAGGCTGATTATATCTCGGATCACATCCGAGAATTCCGACACCAGAAGCGTTTGATTAAGGTAAAGGTCCCATTGACTTTTCTGTTGGAGTGGTTCCTGAAGTCTTTGGTACCTCAGTTATCCAAGGACATTGCAACGTCAGGAGAGTTTTCAGAGGAGGAGGCGATAATGAGAAAACAACAACTCAAACTAATATACTCTCAGTCTGTCTTACTCTATGAGAATTTTCTAGATGTGCCACGGTCCATCCTTGACAAGGAAAGACAACAGTCTGGACCACATGCTGATGGTATAGTTGGTTCAACATAAGAAAAGTCCACTGATTAGCTATCAAACCAATTGCAACAATTGTCGATACAACAAACAACGACCATCCAGACCTTTGGTTTGGTTGTTCCCCCTACCCAAACATCAGACGTACACAGTGTGCAGTTGACGAACCCGAAGGCAAACCAACAGCCCGATAGAAAGAAGAAACAACGAAACAAGAAGGGTAAGAAGGATAAGAAACCCAACAACAATGCTCATGGGAGAAATTCAAAATATATGTGTAACATTTGCACAAAGGACCATCTGACTCACCTGTGCCCTCAACTTGCAGAGGCCCAAAAGTTATTGGTGCAACATCAACATGTTGTGTTAACGAACTCATTTCCACATGGGAAAAATATGACTCGAGCCTATTCGAGCATGGATTGGGGAAGTCAGGGACCCCCTCCATCTTCTAGTAATCCCTTGACCACAAACGTTTATATGATGAAAGGTGATGCTTACATAGCAACTAGGGCACACGATTATGGAATGCCAGAATTTGCTGAAAAGGGTAAAGAAGCCATAAACCTATCTGTTCCTCTCCAAATTGAGAAGATGATGGGTGAAACATTGACATGCATCCTGAAAGGGGCGTTCAATAAATATTCTCATAATCCGAAAACGAGGGCCGATGAGAACTACTCTGTGGTGGAGGATTTATCACAAACCCCTTGCACGATGTCTTCTTTGGAAGTCCTCCAAATATGACCTTCGCAGAGAAAGGATTTGTTATTTGCCTTGGGATCTGCAGAGACTTTTAATCTGAGAACGATCGTTCTCGATACGAATGACTTGAAACCTCATCTCCCATACCACATTGCAGTTTAGATAGTAGTGGCTTACACCACGAAAATTTTTACCTGTAATATTTTTCGCACGGTGGTTGATGAGGGTGCCTCGACTTGCGTGTTGTCGTTGGAATGTTGGAAGGCCATTGGCCAACCCATTTTGTCTCTATCAGCTACTCTTCTTACTGCTTTCGATGATCATTCTTTCAGACCATATGGAATCATCCCTTCTTTCCTCGTGCATTTAGGAGGGAAGATCGTGTGCATCGAAGTTGAAGTGGTTGATGCGCCTCTCAACTACAACCTTATGTTAGGAAGGAGTTGGACTTATGCAATGCATGTAGTGGTTGCCACAGGTTTTTGGGTCTTCTTGCCTCCACACGAGGGACAAATCATAACCATTAACTAGTTGTCCTTCTCCAAGCCTGACCCTTCATATGGGGCATCTGCGGTCCCGATGATTGATAACCCTCAGCCCGATGTTGTCAATGTAGGGGTTGGTTTGTGCCCAAATTTGATGGGTAATTTCAATTACCCGCCTCCTTCTAGCGATGAAAAGTTCATATTGGTTTCCCC
Source organism: Picea engelmannii (assembly GCA_009831015.1). Classification (NCBI taxonomy): domain Eukaryota; kingdom Viridiplantae; phylum Streptophyta; class Pinopsida; order Pinales; family Pinaceae; genus Picea; species Picea engelmannii. Next base: position 236,578 of record ML792091.1, on the reverse strand, counting down.
CGACCAACCTAGGGTTGAAAATTTTCAAGTGTCGTCATTCTGAATGACTTACTTTAGAGATATGTGGGCTCTTCCTTCCCCAACGACCTTGATGGAAGTGATAGGGCATCCTGGCATGGCCATGCCCTTGTCTGCGACAAAATTTGTGTATAGTATTGTCCAGCAAGCTTCGGCCGACCCCGATCCGACTCCCACACATGAGTTAGATCAAGTTCTCAAGCCTATTTGGGGTCAAGGTTCCCTCACCACTACATATTCTTTAGACTTGGTATTTCCCTCTGATGAGGTGATTGTAGAGGCATTGACTAGTCTAGACAGACCCTAGGATGATCTCCATCAAATATCTTATTTTCTCTCGTAGTTAATAAGAATAGAGGCAGGTGAATTCGTGTTGACTATGACTAGAGACAGGTTTTTTCTTGTTAATCCCTTTTCTACGCACGCAGTCTACGCCGAGGGTAATATGGAAAGTATCATTGAAATGATACCTATAGATATCTCCAGAACCCCTAGCATCATGGAGAATGTTTTCATTGGAGCATACTACTCCCCTGAGGAGATTTGAATCTATACATATTTATTTAAGGAATTCTGCAACGTTTTTTCCTGGTCTTACGAGGAAATTCCAGGCATCGATCCAAGAATCGTCGAACATGAGATAACGACTTATCCTGACACCAAGTCGGTATGATAGAAGCTTCATCTGATGAATCCTCAGAGAGTGGAAAATATTAAGGCTGAAGTAGAGAAACTGATCAAAGTTGGTTTCATATACCCCGTATAGTTGACGCAATGGGTGTCAAATCCCATTCCGGTTAACAAAAAATAGGGTATGATTCTCGTGTGTATGGACATCCATGACTTGAATAAGGCTTGTCCAAAGGATAATTTCCCCACCCCATTCATTTATCATATTATCGATGAATGTATAGGCTGTGAGGAATTTTCTTTCATGGATGTTTTTTCGAGGTATAACCAGATTTAGATAAAACCCAAGGACCAACATAAAACAATTTTTATCTGTCCATGGGGCACATTTGCTTATCGTAAGATGCATTTTGGCCTGAAGAATGCTGGAGCCACTTTTCAGCGGGCCATGTCTTTTTATTTCCACGACCTTAGGCATATATTCGAGGCTTCTCTCGATGATCTAGCATCATGATCTCATAAGAGAGTTGATCATCCCACACACCTCTGACGAATCTTTGACCGATGTTGCTACTATTAGATTTGCTTGAATCCTAACAAGTACAATTTCTGCATGACGTTAGGTCATCTTCTAGGTTTCATAATTTTGACAACAGGGATCATGGTCGATCCTCTTAAGGTTGAGGCAATAGTTCAGTTGCATCCCTCGTGCAAAATCCCTTAGCTTCAGAGCTTACAGGGGAAAGCCAAAAAAATTTCGGCGTTTTATCGTAAACAATGTCAAGATCACTAAAGGGTTCATGCGTTTACTAAAAAATGGATTCCATTTCTGTTGGGACGAAGCCGCTCAACGCTATTTTGAAGCATTGAAACACACCCTTACATCTACCCTTCTTCTTCGACCTCCCAATTATAATAAAGATTTATTATTGTACTTGGCCACTGCAGAGTTGACCATTGGTATGGTCTTGGTTCAGGAGGATGATCTACTCGAAGATCATGTGATTTATTACCTGAGTCGAGGCCTGGTTGGGTTGGAAATCAACTATTCCCATGTTGAGAAGCTTGCATTGGCAGCAATTCATGTTGTCCAGCTGTAATATGCCAGATATAAAAAGTATGCAGAATAGAAATAAAATGCTAGAAATGGCAGAATAACAATAATATAACTAGAACAATCACCGCAATAACACTGAAATGATATAAGAATAATAACAGAAATAACACTTTGATTCTGAGAGAAATGTTCATGGGTCTCTTCGAGGGGGAAACATCAAGTCGAGCATATCTCTATTACAATAATCTCCAAGCTACGATTCTCATACCCTTGACTCCTATTTATACTAAATATGTCTGTCAAAAGAAGCATCTAGAGGAAGATCCTTCTAGAAGTGAAAGCTTCTATTAGGTCTTCTTACATTCGACTTATTCTATTTTATTGCAAGGACTTATTAATATTTACCTTTATTAAATTCGAATATATTGTTCTACCTATGTGCGGGTTAGGACCCTAACATGTCCTCCCCCTTAAAAACAACCTTGTCCTCAAGGCTTGAGATGTGGAAGTTGCTGCAGAATGGTAGCTGGTTCCCAAGTGGCATCTATTGGAGTTGTATCTTTCCACTGGACTAACACTTCCTTGATGGTTCTCTGACACAGGAAATTCTCACGCTGGTCCAAAACTGCTTGTGGCTGTAGCCAAATGGATCCTTCTTCGGCTAACTCGGGAAGGTTGGTTTGAATTTGGCACTTAATTCCAATCACCTTCTTTAAGCATGAAACATGAAAAACATGATGTAGCTTCGAATGACTGGGCAAAGATAACTGATAGGATACTTGTCCCACATGATTGAGAATGACTTAAGGACCATAAAATTTGTGCACTATATTTTGACAATGCGCGACCTTGAGGGAAGTTTTATTTTAGTGTTGCAGTCGAAGAAACACTTGATCCCCTTATGAAAATTGACGTTCAGAGCGAACTTGATCTTCTTGTTTCTTCATGCGATTCTGTGCCATGAAAAAATTCTCTTTGAGGGTACAAAGAATAGCCTCTCAAACTGTAAATGTTTGGTCAACCGCCTGGACCTTCGAGACACCAGGTAAGTATGAGAAAATTGAAGGTGGCTTCTATCCATATACCGCTTCAAAAGGAGTCATGCGTGTAGCTGTATGGTATGAAGTGTTGTACCACCATTCAACTAGGCATAACCATTGAGCCCACTAATTTTTATTTTCTGAGGCAAAACACCTCAAATATGTTTCCAAACACTTGTTGACAACTTTTGTTTGACCATCAGTTTGGGGATGATAAGTTGTGCTGAGATGCAATTGGGTGCCTTGTAGATTGAACAGTTCTTTCCAAAAATTGCTTGTGAAAGTTGGGTTGCGATTAGAAACAATAGAGTGCAGCATGCCATGAAGCTTGAAGACCTGATCCATGAAAATTTGAGCCACCGTGGATGATGTAAACAGGTGTTGAAGAGAGAAGAAATGAGCATATGTGGAAAGGCGATCAACAACCACCATGATGATTGATTTATTTCCCGATTTGGGTAAGACTGTAATAAAATCCATAGAGATATCCTTCCAAATAGCAGGTGGAATCTGAAGCGGTTGTAGTGTGCCCGAAGATTTGACTGTTTCTCCCTTGTTGTGTTGACACACATCACATTCAACGACAAAATTATGAAAGTCCTATTTCATACCATCCCAGAAAAAAGAATGTTTGACTCTGTCATAGGTTTTGGTGAACCTAGAGTGCCCCACTGTGGGTGTAGCATGAAGCTCATAAAGTACCATGGATTTAAGCTTTGATTGTTTACTTAAATACAAACGACCTTTGTATCGAAGCTCATCATGGAGCCAAGAGTACCCCGGGGAAGTTGGAGCAGTGGACTGCAATTGTTGGATCGGATGCAAACTTTTGGGATCTTGTAGCCATTCCTGGCGAATGGCTTGGAGCCAATCTGGTACAATGAAGGAAAGAGAAAAAAGGGATCCTTCTTCTTCATATTTTTGGGAAAGTGCATCCGCCACCACATTGTATTTTCCTTTCTTGTAAATGATCTCATAATCATATCCAAAGAGCTTAGTCACCCATTTTTGTTGCTCCAGGGAGGAAATGCGTTGTTCCAGAAAATACTTGAGGCTTTGATGGTCTGTCTTAATTTTGAAATGTTGCCCCAATATATAAGGGCACCATAGATCAACGACATGTAGAATAGCCACCATTTCCTTTTCACAGATTGATTTTCCCAGATTTATTTCAGATAGTTTCTTGCTGGTAAAAGCCAAAGACTGACCCTCTTGCATAAGGGCAACACCAATTACTTTCCCTCAGGCATCACATTCCAAGACAAAGGTATTTGTGAAATTAGGAAGGGCTAGGAATGGAGTGGTGCACATGGCCATATTAAAGGTTTGAAAATCTTGAGCAACGACTGGAGTCCAAGTGAAAGAGTTATTTTTTAGGAGAGCAGTGAGAGGTGTTGCAATATTTCCATAATTCTTAACAAACTTGTGATAATAACATGTTAAGCCCATAAATCCACGCAATATTTTGAGAGACTTTGGGTGAATCCAGTGTTGCATAGCTTCAATCTTTTTAGGATCCACCCTGACGCCATCCTTTCCAACAAGATGACCCAAGTATTCTACTTATGAGGTGCCAAAAGCACATTTAGACTATTTCAGAAAAAGTTGGTGCTGAGAGAGTAGATGGAGCACTCGATCCACATGAGAAAGATGGTTTGTCTAGGTTTTTCTATAGATGAGGATATCATCAAAGAAAACTAAGACAAAATGATGGAGAAAAGGACGAAAGACATGATTCATGAGGCTTTGGAAGGTGGAGGGAGCATTACCCAAGCCAAAGGGCATGACCAAAAAGTAATAGTGGCCCTCATGAGTTCTAAAGGAAGTCTTGGGACTGTCTGCCTATTTCATATGTATCTGGTGGTAGCTTGAACAAATATCAAGTTTAGTAAAGAATTGGGTGCCACTCAATTCATCCAGGAGGTCATCGATGACAGGAATGGGAAATTTGTCTTTAATGGTAAGTTTGTTGAGGGCATGGAAGTTAGGACACATTCAGAACAAGCCTTCTTTCTTTAGGACAATGACCACAGGAAAATAGTAGGGGCTCGTATTAGGGCGGATAACGCCTGCATTAAGGAGTTCTTGGACTATTTTCTCAATTTCATTTTTTTGGGAAAAGGGGTGACAATACAGACGGATATTGGGAGGAAGGCTTCCAGGTACAAGGGGATTGGAATGATCATGAACACCATGGGAAGGAGGGAGTCCCTGGGGAGTGGAAAATACCACTTGATGTTTAGAAAGGATGGATTGGAGGTCTTGTGGAACCGAGGGTGTCTCTGTTGCTTGTATGGCATGGAGTTGGGAAATAACACCAAAATGACCTTTTTTGAGTAGATTTTCCATGCGATGGGAATTATTGATCTCAGGTGAACCGAAGGTGATGCCTTGGAACTTATATTGGTGGCCCTCCTGGTCAAATTGCATGGTTAATTCCTTAAAATCCATGAGAATGGGACCCAAAGTCCTTAGCTAGTCTGCACCCAACACAATGTCAAAATCTCCCATGTTGATAGCAAACATATGAGATTTCAGGTGGTAGTCACCAATTTGGAGACGCACATTTTCACAACGCCTCCAAATTTCATGGAGCTACTATTGGCAATCATGATTTGGAAATTATTGATGGCATGGATGTAGCAATGAGTTTCTTGGGCAATGCGACGATGAATAAAATTATGGGTGCTTCCATTATAAACCAGAATGATGACCTTCTGATGCTTGATGTAACTGATTAGCTTGAGGGTTTGGAGAGTGGAGAATCCAGTGAGAGCATTGAGGGAAATGACCAGTTCTACTTCGGGAGGGTTTGAGGGAGGGGTTATGTCAGTGGTTTCAGGTGACTCAGACACAAGGGGAGTTTCAACATCCTCTTCTGAAATATCCTCGGAGATGGCCATAAAAATATTTTGTTCCTTACACTTGTGGCCCAGGAAATATTTGTCATCACAATTATAACAAAGGCCTTTGAGTTGGCATTCAACCATTTCAGCCCTGGTCAATTTTTGGATCTTTAGTGGAGTAGAGGGAGTAGTGGGATTTACTGGTTTAGGGTGAGGGATAAAGGAAGGTTTTTGGTTTTGAGAAGATACAACCTGTTGTGCTTCTTTAGCTCTTTTAGTAGCCTCCACTCAACTCTGAGGCCGAGCCATGAGGACATGGGCCCGAATCTCATCCTTGAGGCCATTGATAAAAAACTTTCAGAAAAAGGCATCATACATGCCCTCTGTCCGAAACGCCAGGCACTCAAAGGAAGCTATAAAGTCTTCCACTGTTCCTGATTGTTTCAACTTTTTCAAATGACCCAAATGGTTGGTGTTAGTGTCAAAGAGTTCATAACTCTCTGCTACAAAGTGTGTCCAAGTAATATACCCTTGACGAGAAGTTTTTATCCATTGCCACCATTGCCAACGTTCTTGATCTAGATGGAGAACACCATATCGGAGTTTGTCCAAATCATCTGTAATGTCGTATAAAGAGAAATCATGTTCCATTTGGGTTACCCAACCAGTGGGGTCCAAGCCATCAAATTTGGTCACATCCACGTGTGGAAGGCGTAGGTGACGTTGAAAGTAATGGTGATGAAAGTTATGGGAATGAGAGGAATTTTCACCTTCAGTATGTGGGGGTGAGTCAGAGGAAGGGTTATCTGTAGGGATATGAAGCTTGGTGCAGAGTGATGAAAAGATAGATTCAAGCTGGGTGGTCAGGTCTTGTTTGATTTCCTCCATTGAGAACTGTATGGTTGTATTGATGGTGGCAACATTGAAACTGAGTTGTTTCACTTCTTGTTGGGTCTTGGTGAGACTTGATTGCAAGGTATTGAAGTGAGCTTCCAAGTCTTGGTTACGGGTATGGGACATGAGGACGAGGGAACCAAAAAGGGGCGGGTGGGGTCAATTTTTTTTTCCAAAAAATGATATGTATGAATGTGATAAGGCCGAATAGATGAATCCAATGGAATAGGTCTCGAATAATGGTGAAAAAATTTCCAGACCCTTTTTTTTTAACACCTGCAGAGTTATACTTCGGTCTGAAGAATACTGTAATAATGAAATTCCTAAATTCTTAACCAGGAAGAAACGTGTAGTTACTTGGCAACCCGAACACAGTTGCGCGACAATAGATCTTGTCTGTTTTGATTTGTTTATGTTGCTACCCCCAAGGGTTCTATAAACAAGGGTTTTCCCTGTGCTATAGCTCTCTGATATACATACGGGGTCCAACAATAGTACTCGGCCCAATATCTTAGGGCACTAACTAAGGAGGATAGACTGTACTCTTAGTCGTACTACCCGACTACCCAAGTACTAGAGAGTATCTTCCTAAGTTTTGTTCTCGGTGGCACTATAGAAGTTAGGTGACTGATCGGTTTATCTAAAGAGGGCTTTAGGAAATCTAGGCCGATCCGTACACAAGTGTTGTCTGATGTGCTACCACTCGAAGGGGTATCAACAGGGGTTACAAGGGTGGCCAACATATGTGCGCTTAAGAACCACTTGTATTTCTTGTGCATATGAATCCCTCAACCACGGGTTTATGCGCATAACAATAGATCTTTGTGGCTTAAAGATGATTAAATACGTCTCTACCTTGAAATTTTTTTTACCCATAATTTCTGCCAAGGAAAGTGCTCTGATACCACTTGTAATATACCAGGTATAAAAAGTATGCAGAATAGAAATAAAATGCTAGAAATGGTAGAATAAAAGTAATATAACCAGAACAATCACCACAATAAAAATGAAATGATATAAGAATAAAAACAGATATAACACTTTGATTCTGAGAGAAATGTTCACGAGCCTCTTTGAGGGGGCAACCTCTAGTCGAGCAGAGCTCTATTACAATAATCTCCAAGCTAGGGTTCTCATACCCTCGACTCTTATTTATACTAAATATGTCTATCAAAAGAAGCATCTAGAGGAAGATCCTTCTAGAAGCAGAAGCTTCTATTAGGTCTTCTTACATTCGACTTATTCTATTTTATTGCAAGGACTTATTAATATTGACCTTTATTACATTCGAATATATTTTTCTACCTATGTGCGGGTTAGGACCTTAACACCAATGCTTCCATCATTATATCCTGCTTTGAAATACCACCGTCATTGTCATTGTGAATCCATTTAAATATGTGTTGATACGACGCATCATTGGTGGAAAGATCAGTAGATGGATTGTTATCCTCTAGGAATTTGACTTGGATTTTGTTTCCACGAAATCCAAAAAGTCGTTGGTCTTTGCGGAACTTATTTCAGAACTTTCGGTCGAATCAGGTGATGTTACGCTCGAAGAATCACCTATTAAAAGAGATCTTTTTCTGATCGCATCTTTAGATCCCTGGTATGGAGATATACTAGTCTATCTCCAGAATTTGAAGTGCCTCGCCTCTACTTCTCACTATGAGCGTCGATGAATACGCCATCAGACACAAAACTATCTCATCCTTGATGACACTTTGTATCGTCAAGGTTTAGATTGCATTCTTTTCCAGTGCCTTATTCACGAAGAAGAGGAGCTCATTCTTAACGAATGCCACACTAGATCATGTGGTGGTCATTTCTCTGGGTTGGAAACAACCCAAAAGATTCTATGAGCCGGTTACTTTTGGCCTACGTTAATCAAAGATTGTGTCGAGTCAGTCAAGAAGTGCCACTCGTGTTATATATTCTCTCAGAAGATGAGGGCACATCCTGCTCCCATGTTTCCCATAATTGTCGTTGGTCCTTTCACCAAGTGGGGGATTGATTTTTCTACATGCCACCCAGATTCAACCAAGGGGCATTGTTATATCATTGTAGTGGTAGACTACCTTACAAAGTGGGCCGAGGCTATGATAACTTTTAACAATGATGGCGAAACAACAAATCTCTTCATTTTTAACCAGATAGTAGCAAGGTTCGACATCCCAAAGGATATTATCACTGACCATGACAGTCACTTCCAGAAAAAAAATGATGTCTGAGTTAACATCAAAGCTTGGGTTGAGGCAAGAGAATTCATCACCCTACTACCCACTAGCGAATGGTTAGGTGGAAGCTGTGAATAAGTACCTCAAGACTATTCTGCAGCGAATGATCAATTATTCCAAGTCAAATTGGAATTTGATGCTGTACTCAATGTTATGGGCCTACTGAATGTTTGTAAAGACTGCCACTAGTTTCTCACCTTTTCAACTCATTTACGGGATAGAAGAAGTCTTGCCTATAAAGTGCCATATCATGTCTTTAAAGTTGGCAGAAGATTTATTGCCATAAAATTCACCACTTGAGGAGCACCTATTATATCTCGAGCAGCTCTATGAGCAACGCCACAATGAAGCCTTGGATAATGACTCTCACAAGCAATGATTCAAGTGTCAATATGATCGGTCCGTTCATCCTCAAATTTTCTATGAAGGCGACCTTGTCCTGGTCTATGATTGAGATAAGGATCCCCTGGGGGTAGGCAAGTTCAAACCCATGTGGTTCAGACCTTTCATTGTGAAAGAGGTCTTAAAGAAGGGCACTTATCATTTGGTTGACTTTGAGGGAAATACTTTGGTGGAGCCTAGAAATGGGTTCTACCTCAAGAAGTATTACTCGTAGGTTGGTCACCTGGGTGAATTCTTGTACATATGTATAGTTCTTATACAATTAGTTTTTCTCTTTTTGTTTTATGGTCGTGTAGTTATTTATGTCATATTTTTCACTGTGGCAGATGTCAAGTGAATCAGAGGTGTTCTTTGGGTTCGCGGGCGGCGCTAGCCGACACACTCAGAGGCTTGCTTCTGTAGCTTGGGTGAGTTTCACGCCTCAAGGGAAGTTGCTATCTTCTGGAGGTATCTATCTAGGTGACGCTACAAACAATGTCGTCGAGTACAACATAGTGATAGAGTTGCTTTGTGACACTTTTTCGCATGGTATCTCTCACCTTCGGGTCTACTTAGATTCTCAGTTGGTTGTGTCCCAGTTAAATGGGGTTTACTGCATTTATGATCCTACTTTACACCGATGTTTCCTTAGGGTACGTCTCTTAGAATGACTCTTTGATTACATTACATACATCCATGTTCCTAGGAGTTTAAATCAAATGACAGATACTCTAGCTAATCAAGTATTATATTGGCATATTGCACACACATAAAAATAAGCACACACATACACGTGTACATACATTTGTAAAAATGTGATTAATAAGAAATAGAGAAATATGTATCTATCTATCTATCTATCTATCTATCTATATATATATATTGAAAAGTGTTAGAGTACATAGGTGGGCACGAACGCCTCAAAAATAGTAATTTGGTATACATCACGGGGCTTATGCCCTCAAAAATATACAAAAAGTGCCCTCGGTACATGATGGTCCATCCTATATAAGCTTGGGGCCTATTGTCCCTGCTATAGTGAACAATGATGTTTTCCAAACACTAGAAGAGTTGGAACCAATTCTGTGGCATCCAAACTACATGAAGCTGCAGCAATGGCGGGAGATCCTCAATCTTGGCCATAGGAACTGCACGAGTGAGCGAAGTGAGGTTGTGCTCCACCTGTCTCAAAACTCTCTCAGCCTCTTCGGCTGGAGGTCCCCCTGCAACTGTTGGTTTGATGATTGCAGCTGGTACTACCTTTGGTCGAGGATGTCACCTAGTCCTTGAGAAGTTTGTCGGGCGCACTGGTCCCACATCTGTACATAAAAAATACATAGTTTTCAAATACTCTGATGCATATAAAAATGATATATATAAAAAGAAAATAAAAATTAAATAACTTTAAAACACACATACCTATCTCTCCTCGCTCCTCCCTAGGAGGTATGGGCATATCTGGATCTCTAGAGAAGTTGATTCCATCATAGGGGTAGTCCTCTATCGCTGGGATCTGTTGTGCCCACCAGTCAAAAAATGTGTCTTCGAAGGCCTCTATGGTCCTTCCTCCCCCCTTTCGTGGCAACAATGTCGCCCATCTACACACCACTGGGAAGGAGGCCACATGCCCTTGCACTGTCTCTCTACGACTCAGGTTGGGTACCCTCTCAAAGAATAACGAGCACATAATGGTACCAAACCCGAAGTTTTTTTTGCTACACTCACGACAATCTGTAAGATGCCTCTTCATGCAAGTAACCATGGTCGTGCTCCATTCAAAAATGTGTGCATCAAGGCACTGCATGAAACAATACATGTGCACTCGGGAGGCCTGGTGGACAAGTGCGGATCCTGTGATCCTCCCAATGTGCAGTAAGATCACCTTCAGTGATAGGTTGGTGATCTTGTTGATGGGCACTTGAGAACCTACTTTCTCAGTGCCCGCCTCACAGTTCATCCCGATGTAGTTGACGATGTGAAGAGCCCAGGAGGAAATGTGTGCAAGTTGACTAGTTCCCCTCTCCTCAAGAGGCTAGTCAAAAACTAAATATCCTCGATCATTGGAGTCAACGAATTCCCCTCAATCATGAATGCCTCTGTGTCCGAGTGCTAGTAATCCACCATGGAATTTAGTAGCCTGGGTTGTGCCCACATAAGAGGACACTGGTAGAACTTCCATAGCTTGCATTTTTTTAATGAGGCAATGGAAGCAAGGTCCTCATCAACCAATATATCAATCTCCTCGTGTTCCCTATCCCTCCAGTGGACATACATCTTGTTACATGACAAGTTCGAGGGGGAGTTAGCTCTTGCATATTTTATTTTTCCTTGTTTTTGAGGGTGTACGTGGGCTATTTTGGACACAGTCACATATGTACATTGGCAGAATGTTCTCTTCCTATGTACATATGTGGGTTGTCCTTGAACAACCTGCGTACATGTAGGGCCGCCCTTTTTTAAGAGGGAGCCCCCCCCAAAAAAAATTAAAAAAAATGCATAAAAGAAGTATTGAAATGAAAGAGGGATGAGTTTATACTTAGTTGGTCTGAGAGAAATTTTGTTTCGTCCTCTGAATCTCCCAGAATAAACTCTTTTAGAAAAGGGGTCCTTTTTTCCTTTTGGTTAATTTTCGAATTGCAATGGTGAAAATGAGCTGTCAATTTCTATTTATAGACTTTTTTGGCCTTTTTTGCCACTTTTTTGAACCCTTTTGTCATTTTTTCTGTCTTAGATATCATTTAATTTGGTTCTTGAGTTTCTTATTGAATGTTACGATGCACTTTTCTTTTGGTTTGGTAATTTTTTTGGGAGATGGGTCACTTTTAAAGGTCCTTTGGTAAAATTTGTTTTTCCAACTTTTTGCATATAAGTTAGGATTCCACCTCCACTTTCTGCATCTCATTGTCTTTTATGCTTTGCCATAGGATCGATCCCACCGAAGTGTGACACAGAATTGTCATTGCTGCTTTAGAAGTGTCGTAATTTAGTGGTAGAGCCTAACTTTACATGGATGCCCTAGATAGAACCTTATTGCATGTTGGCCTCCATGTTGTCTTTAATGACTTTAGGCTCGAGAGTCCTTGTTAGTCCTGTCATGATTACGAGATTGAGCCTCATACATCTGATGCATCATCACTCTGGGCCTCACCCTCGAGACTCCCAAAAATGAACATACTTTGTTTTTTTTAAAGCTCGCTTTGAAATATGAAAGCAACATCCAATGAGACTACATTTATGCTTTTCAATCTTGTATGGATTAACTGAGAAAAGTAACCTTTTGGAGTCTTATTTAATCCCTTTTCAGACTCTTTAAACATGAAAATATTGTCGAGCGATCTTGTTGTCCTTCACACTCTCCAAACTAAAACTTGAAGGCATGTCTATCCAGCGGTAGTTTACCCCCTTTTCAGTAAGGATGGTCAATTTCACAAACAAAGGTATACTCTAGGAACTTCGGTTCGCTAGAAGAGTATTCTCAGGTATAAGTTTAACCCCTTTTTGGGCCCGAGGGACTCTTTTTAGACTCCATATTTAATCTCTTTTCAGACTCCCTAAAATTGAAAATATCGTCGAGTGACCTTGTTCCTTCACACTCGTCAAATTGGCCCAGAACAACATCCCCCACAGATTCCATAGTTAAGATCTTTTTAGACTCCCTAAAATTGAAAATATCGTCGAGTGACCTTGTTCCTTCACACTCATTAAATTGGTATAGAAGAAAATATACTGGCATGAGTTTACCCCTTTTTCAGGCCTATGGATTATGGAGGAAAAATGTACACCTCGGGAGATTCATCTCGCCGAGAGATTTCTCCTCAGTAAATTTTATATGTTTTTAGGCTAAGGAGACTAAATATAGAAAATGGTTGTGAGTCCATAGTTAATCTCTTTTCAGACTCATTAAAATTGAAAAGATTTCCTAGTGATTTTGTCTTTGTCACACTCGTTAAAATGGTTTTCAATAGACGTATTTTCGGTGCAATTTTATCCCTTTTTCAAACCAACTAGACCATTTTCGAAAAAGGTACCCCAACAGAGTGTTCTTTTACGTTTTTTCAGACTCTCTAAAAATGAAAAACTATCGAGCTTACCTTCTCTGGGATCGTTAAAAATTACATTGAAGGGGGTTTCATTGTGTCTTTCTAATCACATTTGTATCTCTGCGTCTTTGGCCTAATGTCGGCTCCATGTTGCTCTCAATTGAACCCTTGAAGCATGCCTTATACACAAGCCTTGTAGCAGTTTGCCTCTACGACCTGACACCTTGATCCATGGAGGAATTTTCCCCGAGTGTCCTTTTCCTACACATGTTTCATTTCTATGAGAATTAGTGTGTTCCTTGCACTTGGAACTAGTATGCTTCTGACACTCGTTCCTGCCTTGTAACATAGCATTCTTTTATTCTTTTTCAATCTCTTTAAAAAATTGAAAAAGACAAAAAAATAAAAAAAATCCAAAAAGAGGACGGGAAATATATATTCTTTTTTTGCTAGCATAATGAGTCACCCTTGGACAAATCACATCATTTTGTTTGTTCGTCAAGATTTGGGATCTAATATGACCTTAGGAATATGTTCTCGCTACATAGAGATGTGTCCTCCTTCGTTTGGGTACTCTTCCAAACACATGGAAATTTTGCGTTGCCTCCTGCATCGTGAACTTATGTCAATGTCATGCTACCCGAGTCTGATCATGTTTCGTGCTCTTTTCCAAGGGAAGTTTCACCCATATTGAGTCGCTCTTTTTTCATTTAGTGCATAACTGAGTTAATTAATGTGTATGTCAAAATGATGTCCAATGTTTTATTCCATGACATTATCTGGGATTTGCACTTATGAAACCCCTATGTAATAGTAGTGGTGATAGGAATATAAAAACTTAGAAATAAACCACTCACAAGTGAGATGATGCTCATGAAGCTTGATTTAATGAGATAAATCATATACATTTATAGATTATAACCCACTCCTATCAAAGTGGATCTCAAACCACCTTCACCTCAATCTGCGTACCAATGAAAACAAACTCTAAACTATATTCTATTTTAATAGATTCTAGATGTTTCTTCATTATTCTAGCATCCCCCTTTAATGGAGAAACAAATTTTCTATGACACCTAACTTGCTTCTAAAAATTTCAAACTTAAGTTTACCAAGAGGTTTGGTAAATATATCAGCCACATTATCATTGGTATTACAAAATATCAAATCAATTTCGTTTGATTCAATCTTCTCTCTCACAAAGTGATGTTGTAGCTAGATGCGTTTTGATCTTGAATGATATATTGGATTGTGTGACAATTTGATAGCACTTTGATTGTCATAGTTCATGCATGTTGGAACATTTTTCTCTTCTTCGACATCTGGAAGAATTCCCTGCAACCTAACAACTTCATAGGTGGCACTGGTCAAGGATTTATACTCAGATTTTGTTGACGACAAAGAAACAATAGGATACTTCTTGCTACTCCACGATGGAACCCCTGATCCTATATGAAATGAATATCCTGAGGTAGATCTTATATCATCAGGATTTCTTGCCCAATCTGAATCAAAAAAACCTGTTAGATCAACATCAAAATCATCAGTATACATAATACCAACATTTATTGTTCCTTTCAAGTATCAAAGTACTTTCTTTGTAGCTTTCCAGTGACTCTCTGAAGGCTTAGCCATGAACTAACTAAGGATGCTAACTGAGTATGCAATGTATGGTCTCGTAGTGGTGAGGTAGTTAAAACTTCCCACCAACTGACGATATAAAGTACCATTTGCCTCTTTAGATCCATCTTCATTGTACAACTTTGAATTTTGTTCTAAGGGAGTTGACATAGCTTTACATTCACTCATATTGAACTTTCTAAGAATTTATTTTGTATATTTACTTTGAGTGATCAATGTTTTACCAGGCTCTCTCCAAACCTCAATGCCTAAACAATAATGCAATTCGCCAAGATCTTTCATTTCAAATTCTTGAGACAACTGAACTTTAATTTCTTCAATTAACTTGCATGCATTGCATGTAATAATGAGACCATCCACATACAAAGATATTAAAGCAACATTTCCTTCTTCATCTTTCTTAATATACAGGTTAGGATCATTTTTCTTTTCACAAACCCATTTTGATAAAAGAAGGTATCTATCTTTACATACCATGATCTCGGTGCCTGTTTCAAACCATATAATGCTTTCCTTAACCTGTAGACTAGATGATCCTGTCCCTGCTTGAAAAAACCTTTAGGTTGAACCAAATAAACCCTTTCCTTTAAATCACCATTCAGAAAAGAATATTTGACATCTAACTGATGTATTTTCCAATTATGTTTTTTAGCTAATGCAATCAATACTCTAATTGTATTCAATTTAGCTACTGGTGCAAAAGTATCTTCATAATCAATTCCCTCCTTTTGTGAATATCCTTTTGCAACTAATCTTTCCTTATATTTATCAATGCTACCATCTGCTTTAAATTTAGATTTATACAACCACTTTATTCCAATAGGGACTTTGTTTTCAAGTAGTTCAACTAATTCCCATGTTTTATTTTTCATAAGGGAATCATATTCATCATTCATAGAATTTCTCCACTCTTCATGTTCTTTAGCTTGATCATAGTTTATAGGTTCTACAACATTCATTACATGAGACATAAATACATAGTATTTATACCTTATAGGTGGCTGAGTTTGTCGTGATGACCTCCTTGGTCCTTCACTGCTTTCATCTCGTCTCCTGCTCTGTGGAGACTCTTCTCCACTTGATGTATCTTGACTACTTGAAGTGTCCATACTTCATTCATTCCATTCTCTAACCTATACCTGTTCTTGCTCTTGTTTAACCATTGCATCTATTTTGACATGTTCATCACTATCATTATGAGAATCATGTGCATCATTCATTGTATCAACTCTATCTGCATTCTCATGAAACATCACATCTCTACTTTCAAACAATTTATGTGAACTGGGTTCAATCAATTTGTATGTTTTTTGATCAGTACAATACCCAATAAAAACACACTTGATTGAATTCACATCAAGTTTTCTTCTCTCATCCTTTGAAATATGTTCAAAGGTAGTGGATCCAAATACTCTTAAATGGATGACATCAGGTTTATAACCATAAATAATCACAAAAGGAGTTTGAAAATATAATTTCTTAGTTGGAATTTGATTCTTTAAATAAACAACAATATTAACGAATTCTGCCCAAAAACCATTAGAAATGTTTTTACCTTGAAGCATACTACGAGCACACTCTACCAGTGTTCTGTTCCTTCTCTCGGCAACACCATTTTACTGAGGTGTATGAGGTACTGTAAATTGTTGTTGGATCCCATGAAATTTACAATAACTTTTAAATGCACATGATGTAAATTCACCACCTTGATAAGATCTGAGAACTTTAATACATTTTTCTGTCTGTTGTTCAGTCATAGTTCTGAATTCTTTAAAGTACTCAAATACATCATGCTTTCTCCTTATGAAATAGACCCATGTATATCTAGATCTATCATCAACAAAAATAAGAAAGTAGGAAGCACCACCAAGTGACCTAGTTTGCATCGGTCTGCATACATCAGTATGAATTAATTCAAGAATATATGTTTGTATTTTCTCTGTATGAATGGTGTTATCACATGAACTTGTCAGGGTCCTGTGAGTTGGTGGTTTATACCCGAGTCTATGCCCATGCCCNATAGAATTTCTCCACTCTTCATGTTCTTTAGCTTGATCATAGTTTATAGGTTCTACAACATTCATTACATGAGACATAAATACATAGTATTTATACCTTATAGGTGGCTGAGTTTGTCGTGATGACCTCCTTGGTCCTTCACTTCTTTCATCTCGTCTCCTGCTCTGTGGAGACTCTTCTCCACTTGATGTATCTTGACTACTTGAAGTGTCCATACTTCATTCATTCCATTCTCCAACCTATACCTGTTCTTGCTCTTGTTTAACCATTGCATCTATTTTGACATGTTCATCACTATCATTATGAGAAGCATGTGCATCATTCATTGTATCAACTCTATCTGCATTTTCATGAAACATCACATCTCTACTTTCAAACAATTTATGTGAACTGGGATCAATCAATTTGTATGTTTTTTGATCAGTACAATACCCAATAAAACACACACTTGATTGACTTCGCATCAAGTTTTCTTCTCTCATCCTTTGAAATATGTGCAAAGGCAGTGGATCCAAATACTCTTAAATGGCTGACATCAGGTTTATAACCATAAATAATCACAAAAGGAGTTTGAAAATATAATTTCTTAGTTGGACTTTGATTCTTTAAATAAACAACAGTATTAACGAATTCTGCCCAAAAACCATTAGAAATGTTTTTACCTTGAAGCATACTATGAGCACACTCTACCAGTGTTCTGTTCCTTCTCTCGGCAACACCATTTTACTGAGGTGTATGAGGTACTGTAAATTGTTGTTGGATCCCATGAAATTTACAATAACTTTTAAATGCACATGATGTAAATTCACCACCTTGATCAGATCTGAGAACTTTAATACATTTTTCTGTCTATTGTTTAGTCATAGTTCTGAATTCTTTAAAGTACTCAAATACATCATGCTTTCTCCTTATGAAATAGACCCATGTATATCTAGATCTATCATCAACAAAAATAAGAAAGTAGGAAGCACCACCAAGTGACCTAGTTTGCATAGGTCTGCATACATCAGTATGAATTAATTCAAGAATATATGTTTGTATTTTCTCTGTATGAATGGTGTTATCACATGAACTTGTCAGGGTCCTGTGAGTTGGTGGTTTATACCCGAGTCTATGCCCATGCCCTGTTCTTCTCTCTTTCGCATGCCATGTCTTTAAATTTTCCCCTTCAGCCGGAAAAGTCATTTTGTTTTCTCCTTTTTGTTTTAAGCACTCATCTTCGTTACCTCTGTCACTGATCCTTCTGTTTTCCCGAACCCTTAGCCAATCGTCCATTTTTTAATTTTTACGCAGGCCTCAACCATGAGCACGAAGAGAAACACTTAGAGCGGTCTAATATGGACTCAAATCAAGCGAGTGAGCAAGTTTAGTTTTTCAGCAAAGGAGATTCCATTTGAATTTAATATTTGCGACCCTCAGGTGATCGAGATCATAAAGTTGCGCGAAGTTTAACGTCAGACAAAGGTCCGAAGTTGTGAGGTAAATCCTAGCCGTTGGAGCGGGGAAGGGCATGTGGCGAAAGATCAATATTTCACGTTTTCAGATCTCGGGAAGTACAGAGGCAAGAGTCGTAAGGAATCACGAAGTAAAAAATCACGAAATGATCTGGGCCGTCTAAACTAGAGGGGCACGTGGAAATAGATAAGCGAAATCGTGATTTCGCGAGTCAGAGGTTTCAACATGGAGCAAGGCACAATTTCTTGAAACGTGAAGTCACGAAGCGCCCAGGAGTTGGGTCCGTGGTCATAGCCCGAGGTCATATGGAAGCAGGTCCAGGAGGAAAGGTTGGCGCCCATAGCATAGAGCCGACAAAGGTGGAGTTCCAAGGAAGAAATAGTGGTCGTCAGATGCATAGAAGATCCGACTGTTGATCTGAAGAAGGAAAATTCCACAATATAGGGTATCAAGTGATGGGAAGGCCCCCAAAACGCGAAATCACGATGCACCCAGGAGTTGGGCCCATGGTTATGGCCCGAGGTTGCATGTAGGACAAATGCGACAAAGGAGAAAATGGCACCATGAACTTTGGGAGCGCAAAGGAATGAGTGTGAATTTCATGAGACCTGCACCAAAAGCCGAAGATGCCCGTGTGAGTTAAAGAATGATACCATCTTGGTTTCAAGGTGTCAGGTTGACTCGAAGGGCCTCTAGCAGCGCATGGTAGATCCCTGGGCGTTAAGTCCCGTCCTGATCCCGATGAAGGAAGTTAATGAAAAAAGTATTGGTGATTGAAACCTCGGCTCACTCCATAAATGGAAGGTCCGGCCGTAGGGACTGAACCGTCATCCCGTGGTACTCCTGCGAGCATAGTTTCTTGCAAAACCCATGCTGGTTTGAGCTCGCGTCTGACATAAGAATGCTCGCACAGTCTGACAGAGAGGGCTTGACTGGAAGCTTTGAATGCAGGGGTCCGATCACTCTCCTGGTAGTTGTAGCAGTTTTGAGTATATATACTCAGTTTTGATATTTTGTTAAGGTCAATGGTCGAACTAAGCTCCTGTATTGTAATGTTTTAATGAAGCTCTGGTTCTTTGGTTATGTAACTTGATATGAGGTTTCTTGTTTAATGAAAGCCAACTTCTATTTCTATCTTATCTGTGTCTGATACTAAATGTTCATGATCGAATGATTCACATGGATTGTGGTGATTGTGTTGTAATGGATGTTTGATTGTAGTGCAGTTATAGTGTTTTCAGTTTCTTGAAACCTCGAATTCAAGAGGATCTTGTTTTCAAAGTTTTTCCTCATTAAGCATGTTGGAAGACCTGATGTCTAGCGCAGACCTTTACATCTTCTCCTCAATTTCTTCCTCCTACTCACCCTTACTATGACTTACTGGCTGAAGTTGATCAAGACCTCATTTGCTTGTGCATACCGCCCCAGTTTTCTGAGTTAAAACGATATTCTCTTGAGTCTGCCCCATTTGACCTCTTTAAATCCATTAACTGTGACATATAACTTGATGGGTACTGGGATTACCTCTGCCGCAATCCAGAGGTGACTTCTAGTGCTAACAAATGGGAAACTCCTCTCTATGTTGTTTACCAAGTGCACATGCTTCACATGGAAAATGATCATTCTTCATAACAGTAAGACCTTCTACCATAGTTTTCCTTTACAACAACATCAAATCATTGTAATTTAGGTGCCCATACCTGTGGTGCCATAACTCTTCTGTTGAAATTGTTGTGGATGTCAATGCAACATGACACTTCATTTTCACATCCAACTTATACAATCCACCAACCCTGGTACCTATGGAAACAACCCTGTAGTGATTCTGGATATATTTCACAACACACCTCAACTTACCAAATTCCACTGTTAGATTATTATCGGTGATAGTTGAAACATACACTATTAGATTATTATCAAATTCCACTGTTAGATTATTACCAAAATTCCATTGTTAGATTATTATCAAATTCTTTTTAATACCAGGAACATACATCACATTATGAATCTGTCTCAATTGTCCATTAGGTAAGTTCACACTTATTACTCCATAGCCTTGGACTTTATGTGATCTGTTATCTTGTAAGTAAATGTGTGTGCCATCAATTTTCTCATAATATTCATCATACCATTCTCTATTACAGGTCATATGAGATGATGCACCATAATCTGAACCATGCATTCTCATCATCAATTTCAATAGACAACGCTTCTTCATAAATAAAAAAACTTAAGGTTTTTAAATCCATCATTGACTGACGTGTCTTTATGCACATAATTTCCATTATGTCTTTTATATCTCTGATTTGATTCATGATTCTTTCTTCTATAACAATCTTTAGCAAGATGTCCAGGTTTTCCACAATATTCACATTCAATATTTATCTTAACATAAGAATCAAGACCTGTCATACCTTTCTGCTTTGCTTGAAACCGACCTATGTTCTTGTCCCACGGTTTACCTCGGTATGACCTTCTACCTTTTGCAATCAAGGCCAAATCTGAGCTACTTGAGTCCCGATCATAGTTCTTCATTCTTTCTTCTTCTTGAATGAGGATACCAGCCAATTCATCAAAGGTAGGGGGTGTTGGTCTGGATACAAAATTACT
>ML792091.1:183119-193452 GCA_009831015.1 Picea engelmannii | reverse complement strand
GAATTTGTGAAGGAGTTTTACCATGTCCTTTTGGAGAATTTGGAAGAGGTCTTGAACTGGTAGTAGAAGAAGAAGAAGATGGAGGTGAGGGTGGTGGAGAAGCACCATTCCCTCCATTTCCATTTGGAGTTTTATCACCACTGCCTCCCTTGTGCTTTGAAGGGTTGGAGCCTTCACCTTCCAGCCTTGTATTCCTTTCTTCCATCAAGAGTTTCATCATTTCTCTCATTTCCATGAAAGATTTTCTAAGATCTTGATCTTTTGCAGGAATATGTTCATGACTCTCTTCATGAGCCATACTTGGTGAATGTCTCCTTGAAGCTTGCGGTGATGATATAATCTTCCTTCTTGAAGGATGATAACTTGGCTCTACAAGTTGACCTTCTCCTCTTGTGAGTTTCAACCTTGTGAGCATCAGAAGACAAAACACTTGCAAATAATCAAGTCTTCAAAAACCTATGCTTTGATACCAACTTGATCTAAAAATGAAGAAGACTTGTATTATTGAAAATATTTGCAAGATTTATTTCATGTGTTAAAATGCAAATGGATCAATTTTGCAACACAAATTTTATAGAAATTACTCATTCAAGATGCATATAAACAACAACAATAAACAGTGAACAGAAAACACATAACACATCAAATGATAAAGGAGTTCACCCCTCTCTTAGGCTACATTTCCTGGTCTAGCTTCCAATGGATCTTTTTTATTATTTTCTCAAAGTGATCAAATATGTTCTTTACAATGCTCAAAATTCCAAATAGATGGCTCCAATGGCTTTAGAACGTCCAAAAACCCCTAGCTGGGCTTTTTTGGCACCTCATTTGGCCAAAAATTGAAGAAGATAGGCTTCCTGGAAGTTCCCCTTCAAACTTGTTGTCTCTGGATTGCCAAAATGCACCCTTTCCTCCTCAACCTAGCCCCCACGCGCATAAATGTGGAAAAACCTAGCACCGGGTGCAACTGCACAACCGGTACAAACTCTTGGACGGTTACGCACTGGCCCTTAACCGCCAAGGCCCACGAGCACATGTACACCACATGACCTCGCGCGCATATAAAAGGGGCCAAGTCCAATCAAATGACAATGGTCAGGCACGCCGGTGGTTCTATGCACAAACACATGTGACCAGGCTCATACAAAAAGGGCTATGATTAAAACATGCCGCACGCCTGTGGTCATATTGCAAGGTATACGACCGGGGGTTAAAGTTTCAAATGTGCACTCGCAAAGATTTTAAACTGGTGTCCATATGACATAAACAATATAACCACGGGCTGGGGCTAAGCCCCAGCCTGACCCCCACGCCAATTTTAAAACATTCAAACTTAAATATAATTCACACCATATATATAATAAGCAATATGTCATGGCACGTTGGTTGGTGGACTTTGCAAAGACTTTGCATGCGGGTGGAGGTCACAGGGTCGAGTCTGGTGGACTCCAAATAAATTTTATACAACCAACCAATAACAGGGTGCCATGTGGCATCCCATAACTGGGCCACGTGGCACCAAACCATTGGACAAAATATGCCACGTGTCAACATACTATTCGTCCA
The DNA here is from genome assembly GCA_009831015.1 of Picea engelmannii. Taxonomy (NCBI): domain Eukaryota; kingdom Viridiplantae; phylum Streptophyta; class Pinopsida; order Pinales; family Pinaceae; genus Picea; species Picea engelmannii. Next base: position 191,886 of record ML792091.1, on the reverse strand, counting down.
CATCTGCCAACCAATATCTGCCATGTCAACTACCAACTATCCACATGGTTGTCTGCCACATGTTGTATGACCCTGCCATGTGTCATACAGTCTACCACATCAGCATCCGTACGGATTGTACGGACTGTACAGTCAGCACAATGTTTTTTTGCCTGTTGGTCGTTTTGAACAAAACGTGATATCTCTCTCATCCGATGTCTGTTTGAACCCAAACGAGTTGCGTTGAGTTCATGATGATGAGACCTATGCTCCTGTTCGATTTGAAATGATTCTGAGAACTTTGAATTTTGAGCAAAATTTGATCCCCTGGATCATTTGGTATTAGAGCTATGGTTCTAACTCTTATAGCCTATGGGCCTTCCCAAATAAAGATAAAAATAATTATAGAAATAATCGTTAAATATAATTGAGTTATTATTTCGGAAGATTTAAGACATGTTCAAAATTTTAGAGCATGGAAATATTTACCACAAATTCCAATGCCCATACTTTTAAATTTAAGATGTTATTTCAAATAACTATGTTTTGATTGGTTATATGTTTTTCAATGCTCTATTTTTACTGTAGAAGCAATGAACAATTTCTTAATCTTTATTGATTGAACTCACACTTTACTCATAAGCATATCTGGGAAACTTTCCTAGTTTACTACATCTCTTTAAACATGTTGCATGGCTCATTTTGGACCACCTAATCCCCTAAAAACTTAGTCAATGAATCTACATGCAGCACGGAGGACCATTATGCATCAAGTTGTCCATGCTGTGAAATGCAAGAGCTAATGCCAAATTTAAATGAGATGAAATAATAGTTAGTTTTAAACTTTCAGTTTCTGCATTTACAGAAGTCAGAATCTGTAGGTTTAGAACACAAATCTAAGGGGTAATTAAAATTGAAAGGAGTGTGCTATAAAAGCAACCATTAGATACTTTAGGAGTAAGTTGGATGCCAGTTGGAACTATAGAAAGTGCAAATTAAAGACCTTAAAGTTTCCCTCCTAACAATTTTGGTAAACATGGTTTGCAAAATCTAAACATGGCTTTTAAATATGACAATTGTTTTTTAGAGAAAATTCAAAAACCAAAAAACACTCGGAATCAACCGAGATTGTACCATATTCAAGATGTGGATAAGATTGTACCATATTCAAGATATGGATATTAGTATTGTTTTTCGTTTAGAGCTGATAGATCATGGTTGTTGTATGTTGTGAAGAAGATTCATATAGAGACTGAAACTTGAAGAACAAGAAACCCTTGCATGCCCTTCTCATGGGATGTGAGTCCCTCAAACAATGCACAGATTTATGTAATGGGTTGCAGTTTGCCAGAAATTCCCTAAATCCGCAATTAAAATATTTACTCAATGCTAGGACACGTAGTGTCCTACTGTAAATTAAACATCTATATGTACTGCTAAAACTAAAGAAAACATAAAAAAATAAATATTTACTGTTAAAACTAAAGAAAACATTAAAAATAAATAAAAAAAATATAATCCTAGTGTGTGAATATTGTTCAATTTAGTTGCCCAAGCAGCATAAGTCGTTGATCCACGGAAAACTGTATCAATGTCTCTTCTGGTGCGTTCTTGCACGACTTCCAGTCTACCCTTGACGATTTGTGTGGCCTTTATTGTGACTCGTCCATCATACGCTCTGACTCATTCATCATATGCTTCAACTTCTTAAGAAAGAAGGTTTGACAGGTTCAAAAACTCGATTTGGGCTTGCTTTAACTCACTCAATTCATTTAACTGCGTTCCTCCAACTAACTTGATACACTGGTTCCTTTCTTTCCTTCAAAAGGCCCCTCCCTTTGTAAAGGCCGGCTCCCGGTGCCTCAATCGATTCGATAAATGTGGATCCTAGAAAAGGTGGGGTATAAAGATGATAGATAGTGCAGACTTATCTCGATGGGAATTTCAGTAAGCAAAGGTCTCGGCTCGGATAAGTTCTTGGCTTTTCTTGTGCTAGGCACGAGATCTCGTAGTTTTGTTTGGCATATCAAATCATGTTTCACAATCCCACAGTCTAGACTAGTAGGCGATCAAAGCCCCTAGGATCAATGTGACAAAGTGTGATTATTCCAACAGGGTCCAATGAGTCATAGTGATTTTAGCCGGTATAGGGACTGATCTCCCAAGGCGTGAAGATCTATCTAAATGAGCTCTGTGTGGTTCTTCTTGAAAGCTGGGCATTTCAGACATTTCTAACCACAAATAGCAAAGATACATGCACCACCTATAGCAGGGGAAACTCAATTTCCTCGTAGGAGTGAAAAGAAAGAAAAGGCAGGCCTAGTTCCATTGGTCTTCTAATTCCTCATCGGCCTTGTTATCATTCATTTTCAACAAATTTGGTTTATCTCCATCCTTACGAAACTCTCGCCTTACGAATTAAGTGAAGTAAAAGAATGATATCCACTTTACTGTAGAGGTTGATATTAGAGTACGATGGAATGTGGTCTATAAATATCCTAACGGGCCACATCCCAAATGTCACATGGTTTTATTGACTAGTTGTACGATTTCTTCATTCAAAGAATGTACTCGTAGCTGTCAATGTGAAAGGGTTCGTATTTCACCTCTTTATGTTCTTTGGATAGACTTTGTTATGATTGTTTGAAGTCACTTACTGTGTGAACCTCTAGCTCCCAATTTGTGAGCATTCTAGGCTAAGGATGGGGTTATTATGACTCTAAAGGAGCATGGGAGTATTGCATACCCACGAAATGATGAAGAATGTAAGTTTCTCTTTGACCCATGATATAAATTTGTATGAAACGATTTTATTTTTGGAAGGATTCCTGTGTTTAGAGAAGTCTATATTTGGTTCTTGTTACTTAATCTACATGGCATTATCCCTCATTTGTTGAGAATTCCTCCGAAAGAAACCCGATTTTCCTTACAGAACTCGTGGAATACCCATAATCTCTATAACTGTAACTGACAGAGTTTTCATAACTACGTTGGACAACTCCAATTAATCTCTCGTCTATCTTGAGTTAATTGATGTTTTTCCTTGATATGCAAAGCAAATTCATATCCTAGGCAAACTCAAGGCCAACATGATTGATCCGAAGACATCTTTGTCCACAAATAGGAAGAATGGACCAACAAATGCTCCAAAATCTTGCAGAAACACTACAATTTCCAATGTTCCTGTGAAGAGAAATGATACGACGCTTATTGGGTATGATAAGAAATCCATGAATTCAAGGGAGGCAGTGGATATTAATGCACAACTTCCAAGGCCACCATTATGATTTTACCTCTTCCACATGAATCAGTGGTCAATGCATAGGTATATAGGATGAATTAAATATCCTCTATCCTATTCTCGATTAGACCTTGCATACAATCCTATCCACATACTTTTGGTTCTCCAACCCAAGAAGACCTCAGTGTACCCACTATTGAAGAAATATCAATACAATTGAAAATTGATTGGACTTGTGAGGTAAATAGTACGAGTCATCCTTGATAAGGCCATCTTGTATACATGCCAACTATCCCATCACTTAGACTAGACCTGTCAAGAAGGACTCTGTCGAGTCATAAGCCTTTCCATTGTACCCTCGAATGGGTTACATCCCTCTGAAACTTCATAAAGTCGCATGTAGCAAAAAAAAAAAAATGGATGGAGAAAGTTGGGGGAGGACCAAGCTCGTCTCTAAATCAAATTCTTAATAATTAATTTGGTGCTTCCATTACAAGCTACCATTCTAAGCCTACGAATATATTTAGGCATCATTCTACCTACTCTCTTAAATTATTGACTATGCAACCATTACGCAGTGAAACACATGCACTCTATTACTTAACGTGCACTCTATCTATTACCTAATGTGTACTCTAACATGAATATGTACCTAATCTATTGACAACCGAAGAAATTTGTCTAATAAAAGCTTGAAGCTATTTATCTTAACCCATCCTACTATTCCCATGAAGCTTTAGACCATTATCACGTCGAATCCTAGCACATGTACATGTGCCTCAACCATTCTTATATCTGGAATTCTCTAAGAATATCCATGCTACACCCACCATCGTACCTTTTACAAAAAAATAAATAAATTATTATAACATTATCATATCTTTTACACTCATTTTGTTATTATCTTCGCCTCTAACTTTTGGTGGAATAGATTTTAGTTAACTATTTAAACAATTTATATGATAATTTAAGCATGAAGATAACAATGTATAGATGCAACCATGAAATGAAAATAAAAGTAATCTCATATTCATTTCATTTAATTTTTTTTTTATTGAATTGAATTTAAATTAATTATAAAATATTTCTTATTTTCAAATTGAAGAGCTCATTATATGAGCAATGCAATGCATTTAGTGGGTTTTATTGTGTTTAGTAAATAAATTACTAATATTGTTTGGCATTGATATTAACATATTATTGTTAAAAAGATACAGATGTTTAAGAATAAACAATGCACATACATATTGTTGTTAAAAAGGATAAGTTATTTAAGAATAAACAATGCACCCATATTTAGCTACAATTTTTCTAAAGATGTTTAAAAATAAACAATGCACATACATATTGATCTTAAAAATGATAAGATGTTTAAGAATAGACAATGCACACATATTTAGCTACATATTTAGCTACAATCTTTTTGGAGCATTGTTGTCCATATATATACCTGGACAATTATAAATTTGGAAATTCAATTTATTTTATTTTAATTTATTCTATTTATTTATTTTCTTAATAAGTTTACTTTAAAAGTTATAAAAGCTTAGTGCATCATTTTCATGGAAACTAGATGAGAAAGACGTTTTAAAAGCTTAGAGGAATGGAAAATCATTAAGAGGAATTCAACAATTAAATATATAGATAGTAAAGCTAAATTTGTTTGTAGAAAAATATTTTAAAATTAATAAATGATGAAAAAAAATTAATTAAAAAAGAGTAAGGAAAGTTGTGGTATCCATGACCATGATAATATCATTTGAAAATAATATTAAACAATTTTATATTTGAAGTAAATTTTTCTATATAAATATATTTACATTCTCTCTATATTGTGTGTGTGTGTTTGGTGTTTTCACAATAATAAAGAGAGGTAATAGTGATGTATAAATATATCAAACAATATATATATATTTTATAAGCTGAGTAAATTAATAAGTGGTTTTAAATTAGGGTAAATGAAATGTGTTATTTATATTCAAACTATAAACTTATAACTTAAGTTGTGGTGTATGGCATTGTGAGCACGAGAAGGAATGTAAGTGTAGATTTATATAACCTCTACAAGCTTGACTATGGAATCGAGTTCTTAGAGTGGAGAATGAGGAACTCTATTTGCACATTATAATTAAACTTGTTTTAGCCATTCTAGTCCAACTTGACATATTTTAAGGTTTGAAGTGGTGTAGTGAAATAAATCTTGTAGGCTACAAAATAATTTGTTGACACACGAAACTTGGATGATGTATAGATTAGGGGTCATCCTCCACTTAATGAGTGACTGGGAGGTCATGACTAAACCTAGTTTCAAGTGAAATCATAGGCATGCATATGAATTTGTATAAATGGTAAAGGATACTATGTGAGTGGATGCGAGGGCTTGGTTAGAATCATCTAAAGTAACCAATCTCAACATTCCTAAGAGTGAAGGATGTATCATCATTGCAAGAGAGACAATGACAACTTTTGAGGCAAAAAGTGGTGGGCTTCATGGGGAGGTTTGTCAGACAGTTGGCTTAGGTTGATGGATAGGTTGTATGGATTGTTGGTTGTCATTGATGTCAACTATTGGAGAGTGATATTGTAGATTGATGTCAACCCTTAGTGATTGATGTCAATCCTTGGAGAAAGTATGGTAGCAAAGCCTGGTAGCACAAAGGTTTGGGTAATGGACCCAAGTTTATTTGATGTAAAGATGAATCATTATTGTCTTGTCATGGTTGATAAGAAGTACAGATGGATGAACTCCAAAGTGGTCCCCTTAGGGTGAAATCCCTCACGGGAAGATGCTTTACAGATTTAGTTATCCCAAGAAGTATGGTTAGAGAACCCATGCTTAATTGTGGAATAATGAGATGAAGGTCAGTGAATTTTTCAGTGAAACTATCCTAGATGGATAGTGCTTGTCATGCCATTTCTGGTGGTATGTGGAATGTAATTGCTCAGTTTGTAGTTTAGGTCAAGTAGCTGAAGGATAAGGGTCAAACTGGCGAAACAGGGACCTACCCCACCCAATGTCACCACAATGGGAGGTCCTTTCTATTAAGGGTGGCTAAGCCCAAGGGAAACGTCCTTGGCAATCTGGGGTTTTGAAAGGAAAAGTCTCAAAGGATTAAGACTAGTTTCCCCTTCACAGATTACCGCCAAGAAGATAGTAAAATGAAGAAAAACCACAGAAAATAGGCACCTTCTTGCGAGATAAGACAACAATGACACTAGTACATGCAATAGTGGTTAACACTTCATTAATTAATGACTATCAATATTTAATGTACATGAGCATAAACAACAGTAAATATTGACGAAGTCAATGTTTGTAATAATGACAATGTCATAAAATCTTACTTGTCAATAAACACTGAATAATATAGCATCTAATGAAAATAATCAATCCTTGAATTAATCAATGCATTAAATATCATTAATTGCTCATGTACAAGGAGTTGCTGCGTCAGGTATGTTAGAGATGACGTCAGCTTCTTCTAGGGTTAGTGTGATAGACAAGAAGGTCAACGTTTTGCAATTTAGCCAATGAAAATTACCAATATATCAATGTCTATCACTGGATGACCAAGCCACATTATTTTCTATCAACTAAGAGCTTAATAAAGGCATGACGTCATCATTTTCTGCTATGTTAGAAGACGTTAGGGTTAGTTAGGGTTTCAAATTTGAGAGTTTTGAAAGATTGTTTTTGCATAACAAGTTCAACGTTGGAGAGAAAAACCAGTGCCTTAGGGTATTATGGAGTCAAAAGTAAGGGAACTATCTCAGGAGGATCAAAATCTAAAGACTAGAGCATTAGGTTCTATGGTGCTGCAATGGCAGGGCCCTAGAATCAAAACCCTAAGGGAAGGATGCTCATTCCAGTGTTGCTTAAGAAAGGCCTCATGCTCCTTCCTCTTTCTTTAAATATTCTTGGAAAAATGGCTAGCTTTAAAGTACGAGTCTAAGAGAAAAGAGTGTTGCAAGAGCAAGGCTCTTCAAACCCTAAAAAGTCAAAACCTTAGGTGTAGAATCAACTAGGCCTAGGACGTCACCTTTGTTCAACCTATACTTAAATGCTAACTCGGAAAAATGATGATTAGTGTAGCAACATATAGGCTATATCTTCCTTAATCAATGGCTAAAACAAGTTTCTCAAGCATGGGGACATATAGCAAGGACCTACTTGTGTTCTTGCTACCTAGGGTTTCAAGATTAAGCAATATAATAGCAATATAACAATAAATGCAAGATATTTAACCTACAATCATTCATTTAAGAAGTTTTGTATGAGAAATGCACTTACAAATCATGAAGAATGCTCATCAAACCCTAGTTGTAAACCTTCCAATGAGAGAAACACCATAATATGCCAAGAAAATTCTCCAAACAAGAGTTGCGCCTCACTTCTAAGAGCAAAATACCAAGACAAAAACTAAAAGTATATCTCTCACAAGAGAGTGAGTTATGTTTGTTTTTAAAATGAGGCCAAACGTCCTCTATTTATACCAATCCATGACCTTTTAATTAAATTTTAGGTCATTAAAATAACTGACAAGGCTGACTACCAGTTTTACACTATTTTTACATTAATCTGCTAGAAATTGTCATAATATGAACAAAAAGAGGGACGTCAAGCCCTTCTGAGGGAGACGTTGGCCCTTTTTGGGCAAGTACAGCATCTAGAAACCCAAACGTCGGCCCTTCTAGGGCTCTTCCAGGCTGCCACACGTGCCAAATGACCTCAGTACACTGCCACACACTCCAAACAACGCCTAGCTTTCTCAGGTGATGTCCTGTCCATCAAAGGCACACGTTCCATTTGCAGTGGGTGATCTCCCCTAGTCCGGGCTCTGCCAAAGTGTCTTGGGTGGAACGTCCTTCTTTCTTCTCGTGCAATGGCTCATCACAATGTTGTCCTATCTCTGCCATCCTAGCAACCATCTGATGGGCTCTTCATCCCCATGGAGGTCCGAGCTAATCATATCCCCATGTGTACCGGTCCACTGGTATCTGTCCATCGGGTATGGTCCTGCACATCAAAAACTACGCTCTCCATGGGCTCATCAGTCCTCGGGATCATAGCAATTTCAATCATATTTCATCATTAAATTTATCAAATACATGCATAAAATCCCTAGCATATCATCTAAGAGCTCAAAGACATTACACTGATCTACTATAAAAAGTCAAAGGAATAGACAAAACAACCTATTGGGCAAGTATCCATAAGAGAAGGAAAGTTTCCACAGAAGATCATTCAAGCCATGTACATGCAATGATATGGTTTAGGGATGTCCAGTCATAGTAAGACCAGGGGTAGGTGTTGTCCGTGGGTGCCTTTGTAGGAGGTGAGTTGTACCCGTCATGGATGCACTTTTTCCAAGCCCCTTTTATTTCCTTTATTTTTATGTATTGCTTTTCTTTCTTTTTACTTCAAGGTCTGACCAGAGGACACTTCCTTGGCGTGGTGACCAGAGCTGACAATGTTACCCACTGGTATTTTCGCAGAAATGATAAGGCTGGCTCGTGATGAGACCCCCTTTCCCTTGGCCATGCAAC
>ML792091.1:121283-155892 GCA_009831015.1 Picea engelmannii | reverse complement strand
ATATATATATATATATATATATATATATATATATATATATATATATATATATATATATATATATATATATATATATATATATATATATATATATATATATATATATATGTTCAGTGATGACATCAAATGACAATCAATTAGCGGTATCTTAGTCAATGTTCCTAATCATGGAAAACTTTTGAATGAAAATCTCATGAGTGATGGCATATGTATTGTCAAGATAGAGTGATAATCAACATTAATAAAAATTGTTTATAATTATCAATATATCCCATGCGGGATTGTATGTATGACTTAACAAAATTTATATCGAACTCAAAATAAGATGCAGTTAACTAGAGAACCGATGATAAGCTAAGTTTCTGACTAGCAATCTAACTATTAGAATTTAATTCAAATATGGGGGTCCTATATGGAACTTAGGATGAATAAATCTATAAGTGAAGTGTTCCTTTGTGTTAATTTAGTTACAAGTGGTAAGAACATAGATTCGATACATAGTAATATCCCTACTAAATAGGGGTAGTTGGAATCAATATAATAATAGACTCGATTCAAGGTCTAGAGTGGCCAAAATAACACAAGGTTTTCCATTAGGAAAGACACATAAAAGTCATGTCATAACTTCTCCTCATATTTTGAATCATCATAACTTCGGGACAAAGTTTCTTGAAGGGTGGGTGTATGTAACGCCCCATATCCTAACCTTTAGGGAGTTAGAACATTGATTGTTTACTCATCTTAGTAATTCAATTCTTAACATTTGTTTGGGCTTAGTTAGATTGGGATAGATATTTGGGATATGTACATCTTGATCTAATTATGTGTGCACAATATTATTTTCACTGTTATATACTCATGATGATGATAGCTCTTTGGTTTGTTTAAACATGCAAGTTAAAGTGTGGAATTTAGGTACGTTGATACTAGTTCAAGTTATGATGTGAATGCATAACAGATGCTAGGCATGATACAAATAAACATGAATTTCTTAAATTGAATGTCGATACAGATATGGATCCTTATACGAAATTATTATGTATATGCATAGATATGAGTTATTTGTGGATTAACTTACAGGTTAATGAGCTATGCGATAACCAAATGACTATAGTGTTGATATGACTTGGATGTCGTAGACATCAATAAGATAGTATTTGATATATTTTGTACTCATTATTTAATTTATGATTCAAAATATTGCTATGATTTGTGGTGAGTGTAGTTTTGACAGGACACACAACTTTCCCAGAGTGGTTGTTTGATGACGTGACTCTAAGAATAGTAGTTTCACAATATGGATTGATGTAGGGTGTTGACTCTAGTTCTATAAGGAGGGGCGGAGGTATTTCCCACCATTTATCCTTTGAAACCTAGAGTCGTGGGAGGGTTGTGTGAAGTCACGCTCCCCTAGACGTGAGATGGCGACTGCTAATTGCCTGTTGGGGAAGCTTGTACGAGATGTATGACACTTCTGCTTACAAGTTCTATCTAGAGTTAGGTCAATATAGTTGACGCTCCAGCTTAGTCCAACAAAGGAAAGGATAGGATGGAATATGGAATTAGGATAGGAAGGAAGGACGCTTCAATGTTAGTTGAGAGTATGTTGGGTTAACCTTGACTCGGTGAAAGAGTTAATGAGTTAAATATGGGTTTCAAGTCAAAGCAGGTGGTTTTCCAGGTACATGTTTTTTGGGTATCACGTGGTATTGTGTCCATGGATTGCATGTAATTAAGCTTATAAAATGATTCGTGAACTCCATTGTAAATGGGCCTGGAGGTAAGTGGTGAAGGCTTACTTGGTCGGCTTGGCCGAATTTGGTCTAGGGAATGTTCATGTTAAGGTGGACCACTGAGACTCCAGTGTAAAGTCCTTGGAGGTGAGTGACAAAGGTTCACTTGGGTTGGGTTGGTTTGACTGGATTTGGTAAAAGTTTTTCAAATGAAAAGTTTGAAGTGGAGTAGTGTGTCTAGGTTATAAAGGTGGGTCTATAGAAAGGTTGATGTGTTGGCAGGTCAATCAAGTGTTTGAGAATATATGATTAAGGTAAGTTCATATCCATGGAACTTATAAAGCATTGCAAGGAAGATGGGATCGAATAGACATGTTCAATAATGCCAAGTTGCAACAATAGTTGTGGACATAAGCGATTGTGCTATCTGGTAGCTCGATCACCATCGGTTGCAAAAGACAGGAATATTCAGGAAGAGATATGAACAAGTCATCTCGTAATTACTCAAATGTGAAATTATTCGATTGTGATGCTTATGTTTTGTATCAACATTCTAAGTAGGTGTAACACACCATATCTTGACCTTTAGGGAGTTAGAACATTGATTGTTTACTCATCTTAGTAATTCAATTTTTAACATTTGTTTGGGCTCAGTTAGATTGGTATAGATATTTGAGATATGTACATATTGACCTAATTATGTGTTGCACGATATTATTTTCACTGTTATATACTCATGATGATGATAGCTCTTTGGTTTGTTTAAACATGCAAGTTAAAATGTGGAATTTAGGTACGTGGATACTAGTTCAAGTTATGATGTGAATGCATAACAGATGTCAGGCATGATAAAATAAACATGCATTTCTTAAATTGAACGTCGATACATATATGGATCCTTATATGAAATTATTATGTATATGCATAGATATGAGTTATTGGTGGATTAACTTACAGGTTAATGAGCTATGCGATAACCAAATGACTATAGTGTTGAGCTTACTTGGATGTCGTAGACATCAAGAAGATAGTATATGCTATATGTTGTACTCATTATTTAATTTATGATTTGAAATATTGCTATGATTTGTGGTGAGTGTGGTTTTGACAGGACGCACAACTTGCCTAGAGTGGTTGTTTGATGACATGACTCTAAGAACAATAGTTTCACAATATGGATTGATGTAGGGTGTTGACCCTAGTTCTATAAGGAGGGGTGGAGGTATTGCCCACTGTTTATCCTCTGAAACCTAGAGTTGTGGGAGGGTTGTGTGAAGTCACACTCCCCTAGACGTGTGATGGCGACTGCTAGTTGCCTGCTGGGGAAGCTTGGTCGAGATGTATGACACTTCCACTTATAGGTTCTATCTGGAGTTAGATCAATATAGTTGACACTCCAACTTATTCCAATAAAGGAAATGATAGGACGAAAGATGGAAGTAGATTAGGAAGGAAGGACGCTTCAATGTTAGTTGAGAATATTGATTGAGGATTAGAGGTGCCACTATTGTTTACTCACTTGGTTCCTACCATGTTTAAAACCCTCTTTGAATTCCTATTGATATTTTAAGTGTGATAATGAGTTTTTAAAAAGAAGAAAATTGTAATTTCATTAAGGAGGTACAAAATTACATTCCCAGGTATATACCGACTATAAGGAAATAGCCAAGTATATAGTAACTAGTAAGGGAACTACCAAAAAAAAACAAAATCTAGTGCCTGTAGCACTTCCCCAGATATGGGAAAAAAAGTGCAGAATTAAAAGAGGCCCAAGAGGACCCATATCTAGCTAATAAGCCACTAAACAAAGTTACAAAACCTGTCAAAATAGACCGAGAAACCCTTCATCTACAAAGAAAATAGTTTAGAAGATGCATACCCGAAGATGGACCTCAAAGTGCGAGAACACTACACGCCCAATAGTGGACCTCAAAGCTCTGACCCAATCTTCAAAAAGAAGCAGAAAACCTAGCAACATATATGAAATGCATTAGATCCCAGGTCCAAATATCCAACACTTGGCCATCAAAACATTGAGAGAGATCCACCAAAGAAACCCCAAATTAGATCAAGATGAAGATGGAGAGGCGAGGATGAACACATCCACCCCACCAGATCCATTGTAGAATAGACCAAAACTCCATGTAAAAAGACACCATAACCACCCACCAGGGCAGAGCTAACAACGGAAACGCATATACCATCAGCCAAAACCATGAACAAGAAGAGAGGAGTCGTCTAGATGAGGAATCAAATTAGAGCATAAGGGAATCAACTAAGGAAGAAACCCTAACCGCCCCAAGAACCAGTGAAATGAGCTCCATATAGAAAATAGTCCATAGGCCGCGCACGCCGATGCACCAGAGAAAACCAAAACAAGAGATTGGGAATCAAGAAGATAAAACCGAGCATCCACAGGATCCAACCACAAGTGGTGCAAGCAGATGGAACACCAGAGCACACCCAAACTGTCAAGAGGCTGGGACACCAGTGGATACATGAGCCAATCATCTAGGGGGGCGAAGCCACAATCCTGGGGGTCACCAGCAGAAGGGAGGCACCCATGAAGAAACTCTGCGGGAGGGGTTACAGCTAGGGAAACCCTAGCCGCAGAGCCCCTCTTCCATTCCCCCCAAGTGTGATAATGAGTTATTGATGGATTGGTGTAATTTTGTTCATTAAGATTATTAAATGATGCATTACTTGATTTGTTGTCTTACATGTCTTAGTGATCATATAGGAACTGTGCTCTATGGGAAATGATTGTTTATCATTATTACATGCATATGACCTGTGTTCTATGGTATCCTACTACCCATAGAACCATCATGGACATAGAGGCAGTGTTTGATGAATCTCCTTTTACAAAATCAAACATAGTAAAAGATGAAAGGTTCAAAGCATGGCTGGTAGCAGAAAGGTATTTGGAAGGTATTGATTTCCATGAAAGTTTCTCACCAGTTGTTAAAAGATTGTTTCTATTCATGTTTTGTTAGCACTGGTTGTGATAGTACAACTAGATGTTAAAACTATTTTACATGGAGTTTTTTGGATAAGGGGATGTATATGGAACAACCAGAACGATTAGTTCAGAATCAAAACAGAAGATTTGTTTGCAAACTCAAGAATCATTGTATGGCTTGAAGCATGCTAGGAAAATGATACAAGATGTTTGATTCCTTCATGGCGAGCCAAAGTTTACAAGAAGTGAGTATAACCATTTTATTTATGCTATATTCATTATCTTGGTGTTATATGTTATGCTTGTAGCAAGCACAAGCATGTTTGAGATCAACAGGTTGGCTCAGTTGGTTATGATGTTTATTATGAAGGATATAGGAGCAAAAAAGTAAATCTTGGGCATGGAAATACACAGAGACAAGAAATATGGTAAGATTGGTTATCACAATAGAGGTATGTGGTGAAGATACTCAAGAAATTCGGTATTAATAATGTGAAACATGTAAAATCCCTTTGGATTTCCATTGTAAGTTTTCTTTAGTTTGATTTCCTAACTGATGAAGAAGAAAGAAATTATTTGTATCAAGTATTATATGCTAGTAGTAAGTTTGATGATGGTCATCATTTAACATGCAGTTGGTGTTGTTTGTAGACACATGGAAAAACTAGGTGAAGAGCATGGAAATGGGTGTTTCAAACACATAAACATAAGTATCACCTACATTGGCTGCAGTGATTTAGTTTGTGGTTATGATTCGTGATATTTGCATAAGAGGATACCTACCTCAGGTTATGTCTTGCAAGAATGCAAGGATCTATTGGGTAAGTTTGGACATGTATGGGATATGGTGTTCTGTGATGGTCAAATTGTTGTGCATTTAAATAAAGGTCCAGTGTATCAAAATGGGACAAGTGCATTGGTTTATTAGATAGGTTATTGATGAAGGAAGAATGGTCCATAATGTAATGAATCATGCAGGCAAGTTGACGTAACAATATTTTTAGAGAAGTTGTGGAGCTGTGATGGTGTTTAGCTTCTCTTGTCTTGCAGGAAAGGTGATGAATTAATTAAGAGTATTATATATCAGGTAAATTGTTGTCAAGGTGGAGATTGTTGGAAACATGCTAACAGATTTCCCATGTGGTCACATGCACATGTATGTAGCTATATTAGGAATGTGCATGCATTCACTCTTTTGTGAACAGATTGTGTAACTGCTGGATCTAATTATAATCAGTTAGTCTAATTGTTTGAGAGATGCTATATATATGAGCATACCCATAGAGGTGACAGAGAAATGTGTGTAAAGTGTGTGAGAAAGACACAATATTGTGGAGTGCAATGTGTATGTAAGGAGAGTATGGTTGTATGCATGTGTTGGCTATTGTAATTCTCCCTTGAATAATAAGTATACCGATTATCATTGCCTATGGTTTTTTTCCGTATTGTGTTTCCACATAAAATCACTCTGTCATTTGTGTGATTGTTGTTGTGTTGTGTTTGGTTTGTTGTTCACAGTTTTATTCTTTGTTTTGCTTCTGCTGCCTAACACCTATTCTATTAAATTAATCAGATTTGTTGGCATCTGGAGAATTTCTTGGGATGATTCTGGCATGTGTGCATCGTTTTATGCAAGCGTTGGGTTTAATTGGCCTCTACATTCAAGAGATGCCCAACATATCTGATATAGAATTTGGTATCCCTTGAAACTATGGTTATATGATGGTGTGTGCCCCATCATGTCATGATTGTTCTACTTTACGTGCTTGGTGGGAAGAGGATGAGGGAAGACACATTTGTTTCTTCAGGAATGTGCTAGGGTATAGTGAAGTACTACCAACTCAGTTAAATCCTAAAGTTTCATGTGAAATAATCCAACAACATATTGAAGCTCCATCAATGTAGACAATTCTTCCACTCACTCCAAGATATTCTAGCATTAAAGGAAGAATATAGCGAATTCCCAACAACTGAGGAGACAATCAATGATCCAACAAATCCTAAACAATATTGGAACTTTCATGTACATGTTACTTTGGATTTGCTATTGGAAGATTATGAGTTTTAGAGGATTATTAAAGATATGGTTTAGAGTAGTGGAAGAGCATACCTTCCAGGGGGAAAAGGTGATATTCAAAGTGATAGAGATGAAATGATATACTCAATAGAAAGGGAAAGGCTAATGGAGGTGAGAATAGTTTTGCACCCTTGAACAAGACACCAAAATTGATCAAATATAGTTGCTTCTCACTATGAAATTCTAAAGACAGATCTTGGTAATACCATCCAAGGCTAGTCCAGATCTTTTGAAGCTGTGACATGGGGATTAGTAATAGTCCCCACCTGTCATGGGGGAGAGATCAAATCATTTCAAAATTATGGCTTGCATGTTCATCTTTGAGAATAAAAGTAGTTATAATTAAGTCAGAGATATGGGAAGATTTCTACTCTTTTAGAAAATGAAGGCACATCTTGATTCTTCCCAACAGTCCTTGCATTTGAAACTATTGGTTACAAAATTCTTAATAGCTTGACATGTATACAAGGGAGCACCAGATTAAAAAAGTGAGATCATTGAGCAAATGGAATATGAGTTTTCCACATAATCATTACAAATGAGAGCATGCTAAATGCCACGTGAACATAGGGATATGATCGTAGCCAACTATTGAAGGAAAATGTGAAATCCAACACATAAAGGATTGATTTGACAACAAAGATTAATGCCACGTGATTGCTGGGAATTTTTTCCACACATGTCATTGGTGCAAGAGGATCAAGAATTCTCCAAAAATTGATAGTCTCAAATGCTGATGGAAATGAATTATTTTCGTAGAGATCGACGAGATATTCCCAACGCAATTTGAATGACCTCAAAAAAACGTCGTATGAGGAAGTTATGGTCTTTCAAAGTTTTGGAAAAAACAAGGCAATTGGAAAAAAGTGGTGCCATGTGGCACCACCAGGAGGTGACACGTGGAATTGTATGGAAGCTATAGTATGCAACACATGGACTGTATGGATTTCACATGTTATCATTGAAAGGATGACATGTGGTAGTACAATAGGTGGCAGGTTCGGTGTTGAGGTGGCAAGTTTGGTGTTGACATGGCATGTATGATGCTGATGTGGCAGGTATGGAAGTGATGTGGCATGTTGACAGAGTAGTTGACTGTGCAGGATACATGGTGATTATGTGGACCAATCATAAGGTGACATGTGGCATGTTCCGACTGGCCAATGTTGGTTCAAGAAGCATCAAAATTTGTTGGGGTCAAAGGGAATCGAACCGTCAACCTACCTGCATCAAGCCAACGAATTCAACTAAGCACTCGAACCAACCAGACCATTATGTCACTTGTAAATCATACCAGACTTTATTATATTTAAGTTTTTTATGGTAACAAATTCCAAATGGGGGGGGAGGTCTGCAGATTGGAACCCACAATTTCCAAATATGCCAACAAACCACAATCAACGCGTCGACTCTTGCGTCAATGGTGCTATTTGTTAAAGCCCACCAAAATCAATTCATTTTTGTTTTAGTTAATGCCAAACAAACTAATAAATGGGGTTGGGTGGGCTTGAACTGTAGACTTCCACTATATAAACGCTACACCTTTTCCATTGCACCACACGGTGCTCATATCCCAAGAAATCAAATTGGGTTTATTTTGACATGGATTTTTGTGCCAAGAAATCATAGTAGGTTTGTTTTGGTTATGATGTTAGTTCATGTGAAGAAAAATCAGAGACGAGTTTTATTGTGTGTGAAGGCTATGATGCTAGAAATTGGAGTGAGTTTTATTGCATCATTTTGCGTGCCAATAAATTATGTATTGTAGTCTTTTTGTGTATTGTTCTAGTGCCATTGTGCATCTATGGGAGTCATATGGTGTTTACAGTCAAAAGTCTTAGTTTTCCTAGGAAGATTTGATGGTGATAGTTACACTTGAGATTTAAAAACAAAACAAGAAGTCATACCTAAGATGGGTCAATATGTAATGGAGTGTCATTGAGTATTCACGAAACTATAGATTGTTTATAGTCAAAAGAATTGTTTTCTTGAGGCGGTGCCAATTTTGACAGTTACACTTGTGTTTGAGAAGAAATGTTGGTTCCTTATCTTAGTTATACCTTTAACATGATTTGACTTAGGTCCAGATCTACTGGGGATCCAACAAAGCCTCTTAATATATCGGCCCTCATGGTAAACTAAAAGGTAGCATATTGCACAGAGTGAACTGTGTAGTCTCACCCGAGATAGTCTTAATGGGTGACTGCAATGCTCAAATGCTTGCAGTCCAGGACTGAATGGGGATCTATGAATTGCGCGTAGTGAATTCTATCTAATTATTAGAGCAATATACCATCATTCTCATTCATGCATGTAGCGTAATTAGATCCATTAATTCATTCATACATCATTCTAACACCTACTTATTGATAGTAAAAGGGACACAAACATTCAATCACATAACACATGTGTTACCGTTGTTCACCCCCTCCTGGGCTACGTCCACAAATATCTGTCTCTCAAGCTATTTTATTATGGTGGTTCCAAAAGTACAACGTCGCACACTTTACCACTCATCCTCAGTCGAGTCGAGATATATTATGAGGCAGACTAGATCACACTAGGCTCCTCATCCTATGATCTAACCCTCAAGATATACTCTTCTAACCCTCTATAACTCAAAAACTTACAAGACTGGATCATATTACAGTCGTGTTACAAACCAATTACTCCTTCTCATGTGAGTAACACTCAATAGGCATAAACCCCATCTAGATCTCCTAGGTATCTATTTATATGTGTTCTTGGCTCATCAACCATTAAATTATATTACCAAAACCCTAACATAGTTAGGTCTTCTTGCATGTTGGCCTTGCACGTTTTCCTCCTCTGCATGCGTGTTTTCCTTTGTCCACTACTTTTCCTCCTAGATGTCTTTATTTCCCATCTTCTTGCATGCGCGCCTCACATGCCTCCCTGCCAACTATAATTCCTCCACGTCGTGCCTTTTCCCCAAAATGGACATGTGGCCAACATGCCCCCAAAACTGACATCATGACTCGTCCTGAGTCATTGTCTGATTTGTGCAGTTGTCACTGTTTTCTTCCCGCATCTGTTATTGCTTGCTTGTTGCGTCTGTTACTACCTGCTGTAGTGTGTCATATATTTAAGTTATCCGCTGGCACTACTGGTGATCTTGACTGCTCTTTTCGGACATAGAGGTGACTACCTGTATCGTGATAGGAGATTGTAAAATCTCTCCTCCCTCAGACCCAATCTGTTCAATGCTCCTCTTAGCTGTGTCGCTCTCCATGACTAGTTGCTTTGCCTTTTCTTGTAGGGGCTCCAACAACACCTATCTTGTTATCTTTTGTGCTTGCAATGCTTTCTCTTCCAACTGCAGAGCCTTCATTCTGGTGGCAATCCTGATCTTCTCCCGCAGTGACACTGTTTTCTATCGCTGCTTCACCTCTGCCATTGCTGCATGGAGTTTGTTTTCCCTCTCTTGTAGTTCTTGGAGGCTTCCATCCTCTAGGAGGTGAGTCCATAGTTGCGCTCTCATTTATAACAGATCAATGACTCTATGTATGCTTCAATCAATGTCCTCAATAGTTGTTCTTGCCTCATTTTCTCTTTGCGCTCTGACTTCTGGGGGAGTAGTAGGTGTGACGCACTCCTCCATCTATTCAATTTTCTCTTTATAGTGTTTCATACTCTGCTCATCCTTCACAACTTCTCCTCTGATTACACTGCCTCCTCGTTTGTGTTATTAAGAATGGCTTGAAATAGTATGTGGATCTGAGTCTCCATCTCCTCCACTTTTTGTTTCTCTCTCTCTTTCCATTGCGCTTCGTGGTTGAGGGATTCCTTCATCATGATGTTTTCTTCCTAGGCTACCTGGATATTCGTCACATCATCTCTTGCTCTGGACTGAATCTCCTGCACAACGCTTAACTGAAGTTTATACAATGCTTTTATTGGAATCTTGGCCAATGCCACATCCAACTCTTCAATGTCCTTTAGGGGTTTCTGTGTTGTCTCTTCATCAAGAAACATCATCGCAGGAGTGATGATGAAATTGTAACTCCCCTATGCTGCAAATTGCATTGTTTCAAGCCTGCATGGGTGTTTCTTTTGATGCTTGTGCTACCTGATCCTTATCTGCTCCAGTGCAGTTTTCACTTCTTTCACTTGATCTACAATTAAATCCATGTTCATCTCCGCACTCTTGCACACCTCGGCCAATCTTTCCTCAACTGTTGTCGCCACTAACTCCACATCATTTGCGGTTAGTGATATATGGAATTGTGGTTTGTGGGCCTTCACCTTCTTTCGACCACCACTAGTTTTCTCCTCTGATCGCTTCTCTTAGGTGTCTGATGGCTCAGGAATAGTGGGAATCTAAGTATCTCTAGCAGTGGTTGGCCCTGTTTCTTCTGCCATAGGAATCTCCTGGGTCCATGTCCATGGTTCTTCCTCCATATAAATCTCTTGTGTCCCTGTGCCTATTTATTTTGTGCACACTTCTTTCATTGGATGTGTTGGTGGATGTTCTGCATGCGGTGGAGCCTGTGGAGGGCCCCTTGGTGGTTTGTTATGTGTTCTAGGTTTCTTCTTGGCTGGGATGATTCCCCCCTCTTGACCTTGCATACTCCTCTTTTTTGTTTTGTCCCCGTTGGTGCCTATTTGGTGCGTTGGGGCTCATCTTCCCTACGTCTGAGTTTTTGGGATTGGTACTGCGGTTGGAATCACCTGTACCTTCCATTCTTTGGGCCACTCCTAGACCTCTCTCTGGATCTATTTTTTCATCACACAATAGTTTAGTTGTATCCATTCCTTGGATTTGTCTCTCTTTTCTTGCAGCCATAAGCTATGACACGTTGCTCTGAAGTTAGAAACTTGTCCAAACTCCTGGACAGTCTCTGGTGAAATGTGCCATGTATCTGCAATGAGGTCTTTGATTTCTATGAAATACCTTGCAAATATGTTCATATTTGTCTTCTTTGTCTTCGGTTCTACGCTGCTACGTAATGATATGTAGCGCGCTGTGCCACACTTTCCTGGTCTCTCCAGATACTTACTGTAAACTAGTTCCTTCCAGCCAATGAGGTCAATGAGGATGAGTAACCATGAGTAGTGGAACTCAGAGCCCCAATATTGTGTGTCCTTATAGTCCTCTAAAAATGAGTTCAAGAGATATGGGTCTCAAGTCATCGATATCCCCTTTTCACACTGTGCGGCGGTGACGACCACGCTGGCTGATACTTTCTCTTTCTGACACTTGCGCATCAATTTGGATCTGAGGAGTCTAGTAGAAAACCTTGTCACTGGATCATTGGTGTCACTGACCCTGATGCCCTTGTTGTTTTTCTCTATGCCATACTTGGCCTTGAACTCATTCGATATGGCCTTAGCTCTGGTTTTATCCTCCAGGTACTATTCTATCTTTTCCCCATTTGTGGGTATCCCCATGATTGTTTTGATGAGGTCCATAGTGATAGGCACTAGCCAATCCATCCACAAGATCTTGCCATGAACTCGTGAAATAAATTGCTTGATGCAGGCGTTAATTTTCTTTCCCCACCCAAAATGTGGGAAATCCAACAAGTTCATGATGTTGGTGTTATAGATCCCATGAATCCATTGTGTCAGCTCTAACAGTGGCATGCCTGATGAGACTTCTCCCCTTCTTTCTAGATAATTTTGTGGCACCAGGTCTGGAAATTTGGTGACATCCTTCACGTCATGGTCAGAATACTTGATGGAATTCACTGCGCTGAACATATCATCATCTACATGCACCCCTTTTAGAATCTTTGACAGAACTAGGGTCCCTTCTACTTGTGGTTGTGACCCTCCTTGCATGGTACTCTCATCGTGATCCTTCCATTTGGCTTGTGGGGATGAGGCCCCCACCTATGGTACATACTCATGTAATGTTACATGTCCTTCTTCTGGTTCATGGATTTGTGCTGCTAAACCCATGGCCTGCTTGACCTGTTGTGGCCATGGTCCTGTCGATGTGTTGGATTTGGTTCTCTCCATGTCCTCCTCCAACTGACCGAACTCCTACACTGGGTTATGTTCCTCCTCTATCATCACGAGGTTTTCTTCATAATTGGGTGTATGGAGTTCATAGACATCCACCTCTATGGGTATCTCTTGTTCCCTTGCGTATGTTGCCCGAGTAGTACTTCTCGTGTTCTTGTCAGCCCTTCTTGACGTTCCAAATTGTGGTGGTGACATTGTGACAAGTTCTGGACTGTAAATATTCGAACTCGATGGATGCTAGCTCAAAGTATCACATTATCACTCTTTTTCTTGGATCTGTGTTCTTATCCTTAGAAATTAACACAATGAGTTTATTTCCTTCCTTTTTCTGACTTTATGGTGGGACGACGAAGTGACAATTGTTCTGCACTGACAATTGTCCCTTTTTCAATTTTTGTTGTGTCTCCTACGCGTGGTAACTTTGTACTTGTTAACTCTTGTCCTGTGCATCATGTTTTCGTAATTTTACCTTTCTGTTTACTAAGTTATTTACCTCCGCGTACAAACTTCCATGTGTTTGTCGCAATTTCAACAACCGCCGCTACTTGGCGCCTGAATTCTATAGCCGTCATTTTTCGAATTTCCATGTTTTTCGACCGTCGGTCCTTTTTCTGTCACGCTAGGATTTTTGAGCGTGTAGAGTCCTTGGCTTAGATACCATTTTATTTTGGTGCAGTTTTCTTATTTTTTCATTGTTGACTTGGTGACCTTTGCATGCAGACTCTTTTCTTTTTCGTCACGCTAACTTGCTGAACTGTGCGTACAATTTTTTTTTATTTTTTTTTAAAATCGGTTCTTACTGCGCAATAAATTTCAAGTTGCAGGTGGTCGATTGTCCTTGTACACTTTAGTTAACTCCCATTGATCATGCCCCTCAATTTTGTTCCTTCTAAATCCTTCAACTATACAACTTCTCTGTCTCTAAAATTCTTGACCTCATTCTGTCCAAACCAATGCATTCTGATCTTTCCTGGATGTTGAAAAAACTTGTTGTCATACAGTAGGACTAGGTATCCTTCCTTGAATTTTTTTTTCTTGATATGTTGGTCATGCCAAGAGTTGTCCCTTGCTTTCTACACTTCTTGGTGAAATCATACTAGAATCCTATCATCTTCCATGCTCATCAGCTGACTTAACCTTTCTTGTACTACGCCTCACTCTATCATGTTTGTAATTGTTGTGACACGTAGACTTGGTACCAACAATTCTAATGGCACCATTGCTTCTTGTCCATACTCCAGTCTAAATGGTGTCTACTCTGTCAAATTCTTACAGGTAGTTCTATATGCCCATAGTACCGCTGGTATCTTGGAATCCCAGTCATCCTTATTGACATTGCAAATCTTGGTTAAGGAATTCTCTAGAATCTTGTTGAAGGCTTCCACTGTTCCATTTGCCTAAGGATGGTATGGCATAATTTTATGATGGTAGAACTCAAATTATTCAGTCAGAGCTCTGATAGGGTTGTTGATAAAGTGAGTGCCTTGGTCACTCATCAGAATCCTTGAGCATCCAAATCTGGTGAGCACATGTTCAAACATGAAGCGTGTTTTTGTCTCTGCGCTGCAATCTTTAACTGGTGTTTCCTCTACCCATATTGAGAGGTATTATTTCACAATGATTATGTATCACATGCCCGACCTTCTTGCGGGTGGGTTAATTGGCCCAACAAAATCGATATCCCATTTTTCAAACACTTGTAGCATTACCTGTGGGTGTAAGGGAATCTCATACTGTCTATTTGGTTTTCCAACCCTCTAACAAACATAACATTGTTGGTAGTATTCCTTTGCATCTCAATGAATAGTTGGCCACCATAATCCTGCATGCAGTACCTTTTGCGCGGTAGCTTTTCCTGCATAGTGTCCTCCAACTATTCCTTCATGGGCTTTTGCCAATATCCTGGGCCTTTCGTGTTCTAGCATGAACCTTCTCAAGATGTTGTTTGCCCCCATTTTATATAAGTGTCATGAGATCAACTGGTAGTTTTCTGATCTGACAACCAAATTCTTCCTCTGTGTGGTGTTAAGTTCCTATGGTGCAGTCCCTGTACTTAAATACTCAATAATGTCAGCAAAATAATCATCCGTGACTTGGACTGAAAATAATTGCATGTCAGGGAAGGTATCCTCTAAGTTTATAGGCTCCTTGCCATTGGTAACCCTTAACAAGTGTTGGCACCAGGATGAAGTGGAAATAAGGATGAACGTGGGAAAGAAAGCATGCATAAACTGAAGTAACAGTTGGAGGAAGAACAACACACAGGCATGCAAGAAAGCGTGCACAAGGAAAGCGACAGCTGGAGGAAGAACAACACACGTGTATGGGAGGAAGAACTAACGTCGGTAGGGTTAGGGTTTTGATAATACGATTGTAAATGGATGAAGAGCCCAATATATATAAATATAGATATGTAGGTATCATAGAAGAGAGAAGTTCGTTCACCTTTTTGTGTTAGTTCATCTTTTGTAATATTCCATCGTAATATGTACGAATTGATGTGTTATGTAATATTGTTATGGACCAATTTTGTAAGCTATTGAGCTAAGAACATAGGAAAGAAGGAAGATCTAAGGATTATATTGGAGGCTGTGGATCCTGGTGCAATCTAGTTTGCCTCACACAGATCTTACCCATCTGAGGAGAATTGTAAGCACGCGACGCTGGAGATGCAAAAATACCATAATAAAAGAGCCAAGAGACAAATCTTTGTGGACATAGCCCAGGAGGGGTTGAACCATGGTAATACCTGTGTAATATGATGAATTCATGTATATCTTTGTTTTCTTTCAATAGTTAATTGTTATGCTTAATGAATGAGTTAAGACATTGTTATGGAATACGATTGTGTTGTTCAGGAAATAAACTGTTAAAGATAAATGCACACCCGTGAGTAATAGTATATTGCAATCACAATTCGTAGTATATGGCTCTGAATAATAAACCCCTATCTCATACTCAATCCTAGGATATAAACACCTGAGTCTTACAACCACCCATTTAAAGCTATCTCGGGTGAGACTGCGCAGTGCATTATGTGCACCGTGTTGCCTTCTGGTTTACGAGGACGGCCGATAGTTTTAGAGGCTTTGTTGGAAACTAGATAGACATGAACCCTGGGTCAATAAATCAGACGGTAAAGAAAATCAGTAAGCTAACAAATGGTTATGTTTCCATGTTAATAGGAACAAGAGAGGATTGAGTAGATGAGATAGATTGAATGAGAAAAGAATGAGCGAAACAAGAAGAGCAATGAGCCATTAGAAGGAAATGTTGAGACCTTGGAACCCCACGAAATCAAAAATCGAAGGCAGGTTGAGAATGAAAGAGATAGATTTTCCCCAGAAAGACAAGAGAAACCCTAGGATCAGACCTCGCAAATATATGGATAAATACGTGTTTACCTATTTACACGAAGTCTTTTTTTGTGATTTTTTGCATCTACTACATGAGTGGATACTAAGGTTTAAGGATAACCACTTGACGAATCAGATTCAACAACTAGATTGGAATATGGTATAGATTGAGCAGTTACAGCAGGTGAACAACAAATTCACCCTCACAATAGGCTTTTGGCTTGACAGTATTGTGGCCGGTTTCATCACAGAATTTGTAGTTGACACAACGAAGTCATAAAATGTAGAAGAACAAGAATTTCTATGTGGACCTCGAGGAAGGTACATTCAATCCTTGTGTTAATTTTTAAGCCATTATTATAGTTCTTTGGATTTCAATAGATAACAATAGCATAACACAAGATCACTGAGAAATACACAATCACAAGAGACACAACATTTATCCTGGGAAACCCTCTAGGGGAAGAAAACCCAACAAAACTTCCTTATTATACATAGCCAATACAATGCCAAGAGATAACTCAAGCTAATACAGAATATCCTCTCCCAAAGATGCACCACTCTCTCTCTCTCTTCTCCAACTGCAATTCCGAAACTTGTCTCTCAATGAGCAAGTGAGGTGTGTGTCTAAGTGAGGCACTAGCCTCCTTATTTATACTAGTCTGGCATGTGTGAAGTGTCTCTCCACTAGCAGGGCCAACTTCTTAATCTGGGTGGTTATAACCACCTTTATTGTATTTCGGGGCATCTTTAATATATTCTGGGGCCAACTTTTCTTTCTGCCTATTACAATTACATTATGACCAATCCGCAAAATGGGATTTGGTCCTTTTACAATAGCCGGCATGATCAATCCACAATGGGGATTGATCCAATGAATAATATATCAAATAATAATAAGAATACACTTTGCAGTTACATTATTTCAACACTCCCCCTTAACAAGAAGGGTATTCTTCAACAACATCAGGCGAGAGAGAGAGGACAACATCATCAACAACATCAAGTGGGTGAGAGGACAACATCATCAATATCATCTTGGAACATTGAATGGTGTATCTATAAATCATCAAAAGTTTTCTTCATTGGCAGCATTGGCATTATCAAAGGAATGCAATCATCATTTGCATCAATATGTATTAGTATAAAACTAATACATCATCATCACAGCACGAGGCTGGCTCATCATCATAATACTGGACTGGCTTTACGTCACAACTGTAAGGCTGGAAGCACAATACTTGTCTTGATTTATGTCACAACAGTCAAGCTGGAAGCAAGAAACTCGTCCCACTTTACGTCACAACAATCAAGATGGAAGCAAGATACTAGACTGACTTTACGTCACAATTGTCAAGCCAGAAGCTCAGTGCTAGTCTCATTTCATCGTCTTGCATTACGTCACAACCATCAGGTTGGAAGAAAGATACTAGACTGGATTTACGTCATAGCTGTCAAGACATAAGCACAATACTAGTCTCATCACATCTTCTTGCTTTATGTCACAACCATCAGGTTGGAAGCAATATACTAGACTGGATTTACGTCACAACTGTCAAGCCGGAAGCACAGTACTAGTCTCATCACATCTTCTTTCTTTACATCACAACACTGAAGTTGGAAGCAAGAGATGTCTCATCACAACAACTAATCCCCCTTTTGAGGAAGGCCCTTTTGGACTATACCAAGCTTATCTCGAAAGTGCTCAAAATTTACACAAGATAGAGGCTTGGTCAACACATCAACAACCTGTTCATCCATGCCAACATATTGGAGCTTTAAGGCTCCTCTCTGCACCATGTCACAGATGTAATGATAACGAATCTCTATGTGCTTCGACCTGTCATGGAATACATGATTGTCTATCATCTTTATGTAGCTTTGGTTGTCACATAGGATTGTGGTTTCTTCCATCTCTAGGTCAAATAGACCGGTCAACAACTTTCAAAGCCATATAGCTTCGTAGCTGGTAGAACATGCAACAATGTATTCTGCTTCTGTTGTGCTGAGAGAAATGCTAGATTTCTTTCTACTTTTCCATGAGATCATGGCTGATCCCAAACTGAAACATCATCCTGGAGTGCTTTTTCTGTCAGAAACACTTCCTGCCCAATCTGCATCAGTATATCCACTCAAAGTGAAATGATGATCTCCATCATAGCTGAGACCACAATCTATTATACCCTTAAGGTACCTCATCACATGTTTTGTAGCCACTAGGTGAACATGTCTGGGTTCTACCAGAAACTGACTTAAGGTGTTCACGGAAAAACAAATGTCTGGTCTAGTGTTCGTCAGGTACATCAGCAATCAAATAATCTATTTGTACAACATGGCATCAATCAATTCTGATGAAGTGTCTACCAACAGCTTCAGCTTCGCTTCCATGGGTGTATTCATGGACTTTCATTCCAACTTGTCAAATCTCTTCAGGATTTCAACTTCATAATTCCCTTGGTTAAGGAATATCCTCTCTGGACTCTGCCATACCTCAAGACCTAATAAATAATGCATTAGGACAAGGTATTTCATTTAAAATTCTGAGGCAAGTCTCTTCTTACATTCAATGATGAGATTTTATTCTCCAGTTAAGAATAAGTCATCCACATATAGTAGTAATATTACTGGCTCATCCTTCATAACCTTGAAGTAGAGGTTAGAATCTTCTTTAATCTTGGTAAAGCCCAAGCTCGTTAGGAAACTGTCTATCTGGCCATACCAAGCTCTAGGAGCTTGCTTCAATCCGTATAAGGCTTTCTTTAATTTGCAGACATGAGACTTCCTATTTTCAACTTCAAATCCTTGAGGTTGCTCTATATACACTTCCTCTTCGATGACACCCTTTAGGAAAGTTGTCTTCACGTCCATATGGTGTAACTTCCACTTCATCTTAGCTACAAGAGCTATGATGGTTCTGATCGAAGTGTATCTAGCTACAGGAGCAAATGTCTCTTCATAGTCAATGCCTTCCTTTTGAGAAAATCCACGAGTGAAAAATCTTGCTTTATACTTCTCAATACTTCCATCAGCAACATGTTTTATTTTGAAGAGCCATTTGGAGGATACCACATCTTTACTCTTCGGTCTAGGAACTATTTCCCAGACTTCTTTCTTTATTATGGATTGGTATTCCTCTGTCATGGCATCTGCCCATTCTTTCCTATAAATGGCTTCTTCAAAGCACATAGGCTCCTCCTCTAGAAGATCACACATCAAAGCCGTATAACTAGAGAATGGCTTTGGTCTTTTCACCTGTCTCGTAGTTCCTTTGGAAACACCATACTTATCTCCATATTGAATAAGCTCTCTAGCCCAAGTTGGATTTATTTTATGGAGGATCGTCATCTGAGGAGGTTCTTGAACTTATAATATATCATGGTATTCTAGAATTTCCTCATCAGGGTAAGTTACGACTTCCCTCACTGGTTCTGTGGCTCTGGGAACCTCCCTCACAACAGTTCTGGGGATTACAGGTTCCTCTTCATATAATTCTTCATGCTAACATATCCTTGATTTATTGAGTGTTGCATCTTCATCAAAGGTCACATCCTTACTGATATCAATGTGACGGTGACCTGGTATATAGATTCTAAAGGCCTTGGAGACCTCACAGTATTCCACAAATATTCCCTTCTTTCCTGAAGGGTCCAACTTGTTTCTCTTCTCTTTCTTTATATGAATAAATACTGGGCAGCAAAATATTTTGAGATGGATTACCTCTGGCTTCTTTCCGGTGAACATCTCTTCCGGGGTCTTGAGCCCAAGTGCACTATGGGACAATCGATTCTGCACATATACAACTACCATTGTTTCTTTTTCCCATAAGCACATAGGAAGATCTTGATCATGGATCATAGTCTTCACAGCTTCCATTATCGTTCTGTTCTTTCATTCAGCTACACCGTTTTGTTGGGGATTATAGGGAGTAGTGAGTTCCCTCTTGATCCGAACATATTTGCAGAATTTCACAAACTCTTTTGAGGTATATTCTCCTCCATTATCTGACCTGAGTATCTTAATCTTTCTTTCAGAAAGATTCTCTATCAAGGCTTTGAATTCCTTGAACTTGCTGAACACTTCATCTTTAGATTTCAAAAAATATACCCAGGTCTTACGAGAATAATCATCAATAAATGATACATAATATACATACCCACTAATGGAGTATGATGGCATTGGGACACATACATTTGAATGAATGATTTCTAGGACTCCTTCTGCTTTGTTGTCTCTCTTCGAAAAAGGGTTCTTGATGTTCTTCCCTTATGCACATCCATTGCATACACCTTCATGGTCAATCTTGAGTTCTAGTAAACCTGTGACTTCTTTTCATATGTATGGTAGCGCCTTGTAGTTGATGTGAGCTAATATTCTATGCCAAAGTTCACATGAGTTTTCTATGGTGTGGGTCATGGAAGCCTTTGAGTGACCCTTTAGTTTATACAAGCCATTTTCTTCACTTCCAATGATGATTGCTTCATTTAAGGTTTCTCCTTTATCCCACATAAGAAATTCTCCATCTATAAATGCAAATATGAAGCCTTTATTTTCTAAATATGAAATGGAGAGTAGGTTCTTAGTCAAGCCTAGTACATATAGTACATCCTTTATCTTCAATGAATTCCCTGAATTCAATTTGTAGTTTGATTCTCCGACTCCCTTGATGGGATATTGGTAATCATATCCAAGTGTCACTTTTTGAGAAAAATTCTTTTTTGAAATACAAGAGAGGATGTCTCTTTGTTCCGTCATGTTCTTGGATGCACCACTATCAATGAGGCAAGTGTCCTCTCCAGGTGTTACAGATCCTGAGAGGGCCAAGATTAAGACATGGTCTTTGATCTGCTCTCTTATCATCTTTGTGGGTGGCTCTTCATCTTCGACTACATGGGAATGGTGCCTCTTATGTTTTCTCTTGTATTCTTCTCATTTGGCTGGACAAAATTTTGCAATGTGTCCCATCTTATCGCAATGGTAGCATTGCACAGATGAGTAATCTCTTTCCTTTCGTTGTCCTTTCTTCTAAAATCGCCTTGGATGAGATTCTTTATTATTGAATTTGTTTGACGATTGAGGCTCTTTATGAGACTCCTTTTGTAAGTAGGGTTTCTTCCTTCCTCTTTTGGTGTGAGTAGCTAGGGTTTGATCATCATATCTTTCCAGTAGCGCTTCACGGTTAACTACTCTTGTTTCTTCTTGGATGCATTCTTACCATAGACTATCAAACTTCAGTTTCTCCATTCTGGCACATATCATTTGTATGAATGCATCCCAAGGTCTTGTGAGACCATTTAGGGCCTTCATTATGAGTTCGTCTTCATCTATGGTGTCTCCAATCGCTTCTAACTGTTCTTTGAATTCTGAGATTATGGAGAAATATTCCTGAATTGTTTCTCCTTTCTGCATCCTTGTAATCTTTAGTTGAGTTCTTAGATTCATCTTTTGGTTTATGTTCTTTAATTCATATAGTCTGGTCAAGGCATCAAACATTTCTTTCAGAGTCTTCTTAGATGACACATAAGGGATTGGGCGGTCTTTGATTGAATCTACAATGATTCTTTTGGCCCTGATTGTGTCCTTTTGATGCTTGGCTTTTTCTGCAGCATCATCGGGTTCCAGAATTTCTCCTTTGCTGATTTTTGCTAGGTCATTCTCTTCAAGAACGAGTCCAATCCTATACTTCTAGGCACAAAAGTTTTCCACACCTTCCATCTTGTTAATAATCTTAGTGCTTGCAGACATCTTTTACCTAGAGCTAGGAAAATGACTGAAAAATGAAAATGCTCAAAATCAAATGCTGAACTTACCAGGAGGTGCGCTTGGCTAAGGCAAGTAGCCTGGTGTGTTTGGATATGAGAAAATCCAACTTTTTCTCCTCCAAAATTGATCTGCGGATTTCTGGACTGGTGCTTCTAGTTTTCTGGTACCTCTGGTACTCTGGTACTCTGGTACTTCTGGTACACTGGTTTTCTAGTACATCTAGTACTTTGTGAAACTAGGGTTTCACTTTCTGGGAGATATAGCCACTGAAAAGGTGCGTGAAGAGTGCCAAAGTAATCCTTGGGGGAGGGCACACTTTTCTAGGTGGTTTTAGGGCTGAAAATCTTCACCATAAAAAATCCCTAATTTGCATGTACGACAACAGTGACATTTTTCATTCTTGTGAAATATGCTTCCTTCAACTTGGCTCTGAAACCATGTTAATGTTTAAGCCATTATTATAGTTCTTTTCATTTCAATAGATAACAATAGCATAACACAAGATCAATGAGAAATAGACAATCATAAGAGACACAACATTTATCCTGGGAAACCCTCTAGGGGAAGAAAACCCAGCAAAACTTCCTTATTATAGATAGCCAATACAATGCCAAGAGATAAATCAAGCTAATAT
This sequence comes from Picea engelmannii, assembly GCA_009831015.1. NCBI lineage: Eukaryota > Viridiplantae > Streptophyta > Pinopsida > Pinales > Pinaceae > Picea > Picea engelmannii. The sequence goes on along the minus strand of ML792091.1, from coordinate 133,379 downwards.
AGAAGATCCTCTCCCAAAGATGCACCACTCTCTCTCTCTCTTCTCCAACTGCAATTCTGAAACTTGTCTCTCAATGAGTAAGTGAGGTGTGTATCTAAGCGAGGCGCTAGCCTCCTTATTTATACTAATCTGGCATGTGTGAAGTGTCTCTTCACGAGCAGGACCAACCTCTTAATCTAGGTGGTTATAACCACCTTTATTATATTTCGAGGCCTCTTTAATATATTCTCTGGTCAACTTTTCTTTCTGCCTATTACAATTACATTATGACCAATCCGCAAAAGGGGATTTGGTCCTTTTACAATAGCCGACATGATCACCACAATGGGGATTGATCCAATGAATAATATATCAAATAATAATAAGAATACACTTGCATTTACATTATTTCAACACCTTGTATACTTCTATTAAGATACTGTTATATAACAAAGGTGTAATGACAATGGAATCAGACAGCTAAAATTCCCTGCGTGCATGGGGGAAGGGGGGGGAAACTGATAGAGAAAGGATAAATGGAAGGAGGCAAGGAGAAAGGCAAGAAGGAGGAGGAACCCTTGGACCCGATCATGATGGATGACGACCATCTCAAGTGGATATTGCCATCATCAGGAATGACGCGTAGTAGAGTACCCTACCAATATAAGGTGAATACCAAGAAGAGAGTCGTATCCACGAGGGAAGGCTTGGTGAGTGATGAGGAAGAGGTAGAGGATCTCCAGGCTGTGGAGCAGATTAAGGAAATCCTGCATGCAACATATGAGAGGAAAATGAGAGGTCCAAGAATGGGAGGAGAAGGCAACCATCCTATCCATATTAATGTCAGTGTGTAACCCATAAACCCATGTGCGACTAATACACCAAAGAGAACACCCCCGTTTAGACAACCAAAGTTCGGAGGAAGTCTGACAACATGAAGTACATCTGCACAAAGAGAAATAACTGGAGGAGCCAGTTCAGGTAACGCTAGTCAAGTATCTACACCGCGTGGAGGAGGTAGTAGTTCGATATTCAAAATGGTAGGACACGATCCCACTATCAGGTTACCAGAATTTTGAGGAGAAGAAACAAAATAACCTGAGAAGAATTTGTTCATTTGTGAAAATATATGGGAAGCAAAGAAGATTAGTGATGAAGACAACAAACTCACGTAGCTAGTGATTACGTTAAGAGACCATGCACTAGACTAGTACATGAGTCTAGACACAAACAATTCCCCTAGGATGACAAGGACACCGACATACATTAAGAAGCTACTGATTAATGAATTCCAGAAGCTAAGCTCAGAGGATCAGTACATGAACGAGATGATCGAGATAAGACAGAAACCAAGAGAGGCTATATGGGATATTGACCAGAGATTCAAGCGCCTAAAGGGAAAACTAAAATACCTTATGACTGAGGTGCAACATCGATACCTTTTTATCAACTCACTACTCGCACACTTAAAATATCCCCTATGACAACATAAATTTCAGACGCAGGCAGAGGCTCTGCAGGCAACCTTGCAACTGGAAGAGAACTAGTACTAGCAGATGGACCCAACTATCGAAGAACTAATGGAGGATTTGAAGAATCTAACGTTTCAGCTGAACCATAATAAGAACAATGACAAATAAGAAGTCGTTTGGTGTACCACATGTAGGATAGAAGGACACCACAAGAACAAATTGCCAACATTCACGTAGTATATGGAAACAAGTATTCCAAATCCACTACCACAAGGAGGATTATGGTGCAAAATATGTAATAAATTAGGTCACGACCCTTATCATTGCATGATGATGCATAAATACCAGACAATTCCAAAAATTTCATATTGCACCTTTTGCAAGTCAGTGGGCCACGACGACAAAGATTGCAGAACTACGGAGCTACTGTGGGAGAGAACATCAGATACATACATGGTACAGGCCAAAATAATGACTGGGCAAGCAACGCCACAGTTCAATCAAGCCCTAGATCCATACAACAATGCACATCAACAGTACAATACTGCACAACAACCCTACAATAATGTGTAGCCGCAGTACAACCCGACACAACCCACGTACAATACCACACAGTACAATCAGACACCACAGTATAACACGTCGAGAGGTGACTGAACAGTTTACCGAGGAGGAGGATGAGCCAGGGGAGGTTTTGGACATGGTAGAGGACCTGTCATATGTCACAATTGTCAGCAACCAGGACATTATGGATGGGAATGTCCACTTCCACCAACAACTTGTATGTATTATCGCACATAGAACCATGATACAGAGGAATGTCTGACACTACTAGTAAAGATTTAGGAAAAGAGGAACCAAAACAATCAGAATGTCCAATGGAGTTCAACCGAAGTAAGGGATGACGGACGAAACATCAATACAATCACTCGTGGAGGAACGAAAATAGGAAATGACGTAGTTCCATAGGAACTAGCGCAAAACCAATGGGTAAAGAAGAACACTGACCCCAAGAAGCAGTTCAATGCATAAATGGAAAAGGATATCTTTAAAGAAGCCTGACAATAATTTCAGAAGGACACAACATCGACTTCAATTGCGCAGCCATTCAAGGAACCACCAGAATATGAGATGCCTCCCTCACTGGATCATACCAACGGAAGGCAAACCAAGGGAAAAGTAAGTGCAATCAAAGGCCTTTTGCAATCATGTGTAAAAGTATTAATTGATCCTATATCTGTGAAAATATTGTAAAACATACTAGAAAAATGTAGCAGCGAAATGGAAGAAAAGCTAGAACTAAAAAATGTCAATCACCTACACACCAGAAGAAGAACAAGTAGGGAATTTAGACTAAATGCTAACATTGGGGATTTCAACATGAGAGACATTATACTATACCTAGGATCTAAAGTGAATGTATTACCAAAGAAGACATGGCAATGTATGGGAGAGACAACACTGGGATACTCAAATGTCCAATTGAAACTAGAAAATCAACATAGAGTCCTACCAATAGGTAGACTAAAAGGAGTGACAATAAATCTTGATGGAGTGCACACTAAAGCATATTTTGAAGTCATTCAAATAGTAGATGGCACAACACCTTACCTGACATTGCTTGGTCTGGATTTGTAATTTAACAACTAGACCATAATCAATTTGAAAACCTGGAAGATGACATTTGAATTCAGAGACTACATTGTCATAGCGCCACTAGATCCATCGGAAGGGGAGAGGTTCGTATAACCGACTTTCCTGGACTTAGAGGAGATCAATGAGTTGTGAAGAACAACTACGTGCAATGAGGTTTATGTTAACTCAACTGCAGATGGGGTACTCAGTTGGAGGAGCATTACTTCATGCACAATAGATTTAGACACCAGGTTAGAAAACTGATAGCAGAGACTACACGAAGTATCCACGAGAAAATGTGAAAGAATAGACCGCCCAGTAAGATGGGTAGGAACAAAAATAAGAGAACCACCCACTTTCCATGGACTAAATTATTTGGAAACATTCTTGACACAATATGAAGACAAAGTATTAGAAAACCAACGACTTTTAGCACTTGACTTAGCACTCAAGGCCACACCCGCAAGATGGTGGGCTGCACATAAAGGGACCATCACATACTGGTATCAATGTAAGTGACTACTGTGCATAAGGTTTGACACAGAACAAGAATACAACAAAAAACAGAAATATGAAGGACATGAGGCACCAACATAACACTTGGCGAAGTGCAAAACGTTGTGGAAAATGACACCACCGGAGGAATGGCCTCATCACTTCATACATACTTTAGAGGGCATACCAGTGAAATGGTATAAAGACCAGGAACTACACAAAGGAACTACAACAGGGAGGACATTGCAACAAAACTTCACAATCACTTTCTCATTTGGGAATGAGAACCCCAACATAGACGCAACCCTCAAACGAATCAGAGAAGTGATATCCATCAAAGAACCGGAAATAGAATTTGTTATCACACTAAATTGCCTTGGGTCTTTTAGTTTATTTTCAATCCTTTTTTAAGCCTTATATTTTAAATTTTCTTTTAAAGTCTCATCCCTTTAAAATTTATGTTTGGTAGGACCCCTTACATCATTAAAGTCTTTGAGTCTTAGCTCTAATTTGATCCTCAAATTGATCTTTGATCCTTGAACCATTTTTAACTCATGGCTTATTTTTTGGTCCCTTTCATGACTTGTCCCTAGGTCGATCCCTCCCATTATTAGACTGATGTGAAACTCCTCTCTCCTCACTCATGACCTCATAGGCATGCCTCATCGTCCTCGCTTACCTATATAATCATTTTTTGAATTGAAAATGCTGCCTACTCATCAGGCAGTTCTGTAGCGCCTATCCAGTTCGTCATATTTCCACCTCGAGCCATGATTTCCATGACTGATGTCATGTCCCTTGTTTTCAGTGCTAGAAGTTAGTTAAAGACGCCTTCAAAGATCTTGCATTTATGAGCCTTGGTAACGGTTTTTAATTTTGAAAAGCTCAACAGTGCCGCACTGCGCAAATTCACAAGTTCTGATCAGGCGACCGCATGCCAACAAAATCTGATGCTAAGAAAGATTCCAGGGATGAATTTTTCTTGATTTCATCCTAAGATTGTGTTGAAAATATCAATAGGTGTCTACTCCACAAGTATCCCGTGTTGCCTCCTCTGCATATTAATTTTCACAAGAAATTTGTGCTTGGGTTTTCGATTTTCTAAGCTTGCATAGTAGTAAGGGACCCACATTTGCATGGTAGCCTTGTCTTTTCTCTTCTTCAGACCTTTAAACTTCCTTTCCCATATATATGGTCTAATCACTACTATTTTCTTAAACCATTGAAGTCGCAAGCCTGTAAATAGCCTATCCTCTATGTATGCGTTGCGCTACCTAGAGGCGCTTCTCAAACCCTCTCTTCTTTCCTTGCTTCCTTTCACCTTAGAGTTTTTTGATTTTACTCAATTGCAGAGGGCCACTTTTGGATTACTCCTTCACTGTTTACACTCCATAATACATGTGCAAGCCTAAGGGTATAATTCCTAAAGTTGAACTTGGCCTAGTAGCATCAGTCTGTCTAAAAGGGTCAACCTTATATATTTGAAGCCCGATTTAAATCCTTCCTGGTCATTACCATCCCTTAAGCCTCTTAAAAGCCCTCATTTTGAGCCATGGAGACTCCTCAATCGAGGAAGACACACAAAAATGGCAAGGTGGTCAGAACAAAACTGGTGGACATGCATATTTTTGGTACAGAGCCCATAGCAAGAGAGGCCTTTCAAAGAGTAGGGTGCCTCTGTTTCTGTCAGAACATGCAAAGAAGCCATCCAGAGGTAGCAAGACAGTTTTCATTGCATTTTGATGGTAGGAAGACCAAGGTTAGGGATTTGGATTTTGTGGTCACTGAAGCCTCTATCTTAGCTGCAACAGGGATTCCCATTATAGGTGAAAAGTGGTTCAAAGCCATGGTTTTGAGTTCAGCCTATGCAAAAGATCTCTTCAAGCCTGGATATCAAGCCAATGATTTGTCAAAAATTATGCCAAGGAGTCAATTGATTGAACAATTTGACAGATTATTGAAGATCATACAAAGATATTTTACTTGTGAGGGGAGATTTAACACATTGTACCAGTACCATATAAGGATGTTGCTACATTTTACTGGTAAGGTTGAGATGAATATTCCCTATTACTTGTTGAGGAGCATGTGTAAAATGGCAGACAAGATACAAGCCAAATCCAAGGATGTGGATTCTAGCCTTTTCCACTCTGGATTAATCAGAATGTTGGTCTCTGAGGAATTGGGTAAGAAAGAGATTTTGTGGGAGAATTTTGTTGTTACTTCTCATTTCAAGTTGGATCTAGCACCAAATCCTCAATCACAGAAGGAAAGTCTTTTTTCACCCACTAGTACTTCCAAAGAAGGGACCAATAGGAAGAGAAAGGGAAGAGTCCATGTTCAAGTTTCAGAGATCAACAAGCAGGTCATAGAAGATGAGGAGGAAGTTTGTCCTTCTCCACATAGAGATTTTTCACCACCTCCTCCACCAGGGTTAAAAGAGATACCTTCTTCTACTAAAGCTACATCCAGGAGAGGGAAGAAGATTCTCTTTCCCTCTTCTCCTCTAGCAGTTGAAATCATGGGTAAAAGACCTTTCACAAGGTCATCAATTCCTAAGGAGGTTTTCAAAGTGCAGTCTTTACCAGAAACCCCTATTCAAAAGAAGAAGGGTAAAAGAATTGAAAAGCCCGTGGAGGAGAAATCAGAAACCCTTATTCAGAGGAAGAAGGGTAAAGTTAGTTTTCATCCTACTGAAGGGAAACAAGAAACCCCTGTACAGAAGGGAAAGGGTAAAGGTACTAAAATAACTTTGGAAAGAAAAGATGAGACCTCTGAGAAAGGAATTGAGAAGCCTATCGAAAGAAAATATGAAACCCTTGCATAGAGAAAGAAGAATAAAAGTAAATCCATCGAGGAACCTGATGGGGTAGACAAGACACTTCCCATGCAGGAGGAAGAGGAGTCTGAGAAAAAACCTATTGAGACTGTGCATACCACTATTTCTCTTGACAGTCAGACCTACGAAAGACTTATCAAGCAACTTAGAGATGCAAGAAAAGAAATAGCTTGTCTTAAAGAAGAAGATAAGGTCCACTTGGATCAGATGAAATAACTCATGGATGGCTACAATCATACCCTTGACTTGGCAAGGTTTGCAGAAAGAAGGGCCCAACCCCTTCATAGACAGTTAAAGAATCTCTACAGGAAGAACATAGGCTTCCAATCTCAGAATAGGAAGCTAAAGGCTGAGCTGAAACACTTTCAAGATGAGGTAGCCTAAAGAAATTTACAGATGTTGGTTGAAGCTATCATTGAGGATGATAAACCAACATCTAATGAAAGCACAACTGCAAAAAGGATGCCTGTCAATTCTAAGAAGAATAAGTCTGCTATGTCAATTGAAGATCCTCTTTCTACCAAAAGGAGTGTGAGGTTAAATGTCAAAATGAAAAAATAGCTGGTAAAAGGGTAAGCTCCATTTTTGAGGATGTATCTTTTTGGGAGGGTTAACCAATATGAAAATATTATCTCTACCATCTATACAGGATTCTAAGCACTTAACTATTTGGGTTTTGGGATTTTACTAAGTGATAGCTTCCCCATTAGTAGAAGGCACTACCTATTGTGCAGTCAAGGCTCTTGATTAAAATGGTTTTGTCATCATGAAAAGCCACAAATTACTCTACACATGTTCAAGGATTGAAGGTGTTGCATTTTTTTAATGCTACCCAAACTTGCACACAGACGGAGCGTAAGTGGCGCTACCTAATATTTCATAGAGGGAAAATAATTGGCACACAGGCACAACACAGAGGTGCTACCCAATATTTCACAGAGGGAAAATAATTGGCACACGGGCGCAACACAGAGGTGCTACCCAATATTTCACAGAGGGAAAATAATTGGCACACAGGCACAACACAGAGGCACTACCTAATATTTTAAAGAGGGAAAAGGTTAGAACACATATGCATCACAAAGGTGCTACCTACAGGGGTTACCTTTTCTCCTTGAAGTGTGCTACCCAAGGAAGCTGCCAACAAACACCAGGGATCTAGGAGGACCAAGCTAGCAACTTTTGGATAAATTGATGATGAATAAGGTTGTAGAAACAACAATTGGTATCATGAAGACAAACACATGCTTTGAAAGATACATGGAAAACAAGGAGCTGCACAACAAAAGGGAATCAATTCAGTTTGAAGTTCAGTTGGATTAGTCACCAACAGTTTCCTGTTTTATAGCATAGGTGGTTAGATAAGTTATTAGAGAAAATAAATGTTTAGAGTTTTTCAAGGGAAGGGGGCCAACTTGTACCTCTAGTTGTTGTCTCCATTTTTGTTATAAATATATAGATCAATTGTTTTAGTAGTTTTGGATGGTTGAGCAAGGCTCCCTTATACTGTAATATTTTGATGAAGTAAATGTGATCTAGTGATGTATTGAACTTAAGAATTTTTGACTAATAGAAATCAACTTCTCTTTCAGTCTATTTTCTTATGATGCTAAATGTTCATTCTTTGAATGATTTTGGTGATGTTATTATGGATATTTGATCATTATGTTATCATGATGTTTATTTATCTTCCTTAGTTTCTCAGTTCAAGAAGATCTTGTGTTAAGAAACTTTCCTCCTTAGGATTTTGTGGACCTGATGTTTACAGTATCCCCTAGACTTCTCTCATTCAAGTCTTCCCTCTATTCATACTTATTCCCAAACTACTAATTGAAGTTAGCCAAGACCTTAATTGTTGGTGCATGCTAGCCCTGTTATCTGAGTTAGAACATTATCACTTGAGTCCTTTTCCATTTGACCCTTTAAACACCCTTACATTCATTTACAACTTGATGGGTATTGGGCTTGCCTTCCATGTAATCTGAAGGTGACTCTTAGTGATAAAATAATTTATCACAGAAGAGAAACAATGAAGTAAATAGACAGTCAAGGAACTACTTTCATGTTACCATGTATAGGAAGAAGCACCAGATGAAGATAATTCATGCAATATTCAGATCAAAGAAGAAGAAGGTGAAAGAGATGTGGAAGGACCACCCATAGAATTAGATGTCATATCCACGCCAATCAAGGTAAATAAAGTTAACATCGAGACAGTTCAACAGAACAAAATGGCCAACATTGGAGATTACTGGGATGAACAAACAATAGAAAGCATCACAGAATTGTTGCACGAATATAGCGACCTTTTTCCCATAACATTTACAAAGATGAAGGGTATAGCCAGATAATTAGGAGAGATGATGATACCACTTAGACCTGAAGAAAGACCTATTAGAAAACGACCCTACATACTAAACCCCATATACAAACATAAATTAAAGATGATATCGACAGAATGCTCGAAGCTGACATCATCGAACCAGTCGAGGAATCAGAATGGATAAGCCTGATGGTAGTATAAGACAAGAAACAAGGAAGAGGGATCAATATATGCGTCGACTTGAGGAAGTTGAACGATGCATGCCTACATGACCCATTCGCTACACCACTCACAGATGAAGTGTTAGAGAATGTGGGGGGACATGAAACTTACTCATTCATTGATAGATTCTCAGGATACCATCATATTAAGATAGCACGGGAGGATAGACACAAGACCATGTTTGTGACAGAATGGGGATATTATCAACACACAGTCATGTCGTTTGGACTGAAGAATGCACCCACAATATTCTCTAGAGTGGTCATTGCAACATTTAAGGAATTCATCCATCAGTTTCTTGAAGTATACCTGGATGACTGGATAGTTTATAGTCTGTTGAAAAACCATGTGGAAGTTTTACGACTAATGTTAGAAAGATGTAGACAATGCCATATATCACTGAACATCAAGAAATTCATATTTGGAACATTGTTTGGGATACTATTGGGCCATATAGTATGCAAACAAGGCTTGATAGTCAATCCAACAAAGATCGCAGTCATTGTTAACTTACCAACACCAAAAACAGTATGCCACCTAAGAGAAATGTTAGGGCACACATGATACTATAGGAAATTCATCAAAGGATATGCGCAGATCACAACACCAATGGAAAATCTGTTAAGGATACAAAGTATCAATGGAACGATGAGTGTCAACACGGTCTGGATACCCTGAAGGAAAAGATGGTTACAACACCAATAATAGTATTTCTAGATTGGGAAAATACATTCCATGTGCATGTAGATGCATCAGTGATAGCAATTGGAGCTATCTTAGCACAACCAGGAGTAGGAGACTTGGATCACCCGATAGCTTTCGCCAACAGAAAGCTATTGGACTTCGAACAAAATTATAACATGACAGAAAGAGAAGGCCTAGCCATGGTTTATGCACTTCAAAAGTTCAGACATTACCTATTGGGAAAACACTTTAAGATGTTTACAGATCACTCAGTCCTGAAATACCTAGTCAACAAGCCAGTGTTGAGAGGGAGAATTTGTCGATGGTTACTTCTATTTCAAGAATTTGATTTTGAAGTAATAGTTAAACCAGGAAAACTAAGTGAAGGACCTGACCACTTTTCCAGGTTCACAAATGGAGAAGAACCTATGAATTTAGAAGACAACTTTTCAGATGCACAATTATTCTCAGTACAGATTGTTGATGAATACTTCACAGATATCATTTCGTACTTGACTACAAGTACTGCATCGAAATAATATACCACCGCAAAAAATAAGAATCTAGTAGTCCGCGAGGATGACTATCAACTGATTGCAGGACATCTATACAATATGGGCACAGATAACATCTTGCGAAGGTACATGTTAGAGCAAGAATGACCAAGAATTTTAGTATAAGTTCACAAGGGAATCGCAGGAAAGAATTATGCAAGAAAATCTACCGTGCAGAAGGTATTACGCGCAGGACTATTGTGGACAAATATTCACAGTGACTCGAAAGAGTACTTTCAGAGATATGATGTCTGTCAAAGGGTAGGAAAACCCAACATAAGGGACAATATGCCACTACGACCACAAGTAAAATTACAGGCATTTGAAAAATGGCCAATAGACTTTGTGGGACCAATTAACCCACCAGCCAAAAGAACAGGGGAAAGATACATTATCACCACGACAGAATACCTAACAAGATGGGCAGAAGCTGCACCAGTAAAATATTGCAGCTGAGAGACACTTCTAGTTTGAAAAAGTAATCACTAGATTTGGGTGCCCAAGAGTTTTGATGAGCGACCAAGGCACACACTTCATAAACAAAACCATCCGCGTGATGACTGAAGAGTTTGAAGTTCATCACCAAAAGAGCACACCATATCATCCACAGGCGAATGGCACAGTAGAAGCTTTCAACAAAATTCTGGAGAACGCATTGACAAAGACCTATAATGTCAACAGAGATGACTGGGACCTCAAATTACCAGCAATATTATAGGCGTATAGGACAACATGGAAAAATTTGATGGGGCACACACCATTCAAACTAGTCTCTGGCCAAGAAGCAATAGTGTCATTAGAATTCTTAGTACCCAACTTACGCGTAGCAATCATCACACAAATGACAAAACGAGGCGTAGTACAAGAGAAACTGGATCAATTATTATCAATGGAGGAAGACCGAATATTGGTAGGATTCCATCAACAAGTGTAGAAATCAAGGGACAAAGCTTGGCACGATTGACACATCAAGAAGAAAGTGTTCCAAGAAGGAGATCTAGTATTTCTCTACGACATCAAATCATTTCATCACCTGGGGAAGCTTAGAATGCATTGGTTAGGACCATATGATGTAAAATTTGTCATCGATAGAGGAGTTGTACCGTTAATAGATTTAGCAGGTGCAGACCTTAGAGGAATGATCAATGGGAGCCAACTGAATCTGTACAAGGACAGTTGACCACCCACTGTGAAGTAAAAAAAAACAAAAACACGACTTAAAAGCATGCAACATGCTAGAGATGTTGGATCATGTTGTCATTGATGCCAATGGTTTGATTGATTGATGTCATTGATTGATGTCAAGTGATTGATGGATGTCATTGATTGATGTCAAGTGATTGATTGATGTCAAAGGATTAATTGATTGATGATTGATGTAATATAATATGTATTGTCCTTGATGAGAATGCATAGATGAAGATGGATCAATGAGTTGTCATTGATACATGATGAAGATGGATCGATGTGGTTTCAATGGTATATGATGCATTGTTGGAAAAATGTATAGATGACTCATTATTGTATTATCATGATTGATAAGGTGCACAAACGGATGAACTCCAAAGTGGTCCCCTTATGGTGAAAGGCCTCACGGGAAGACACTTTGCGGATTGAGTTATCATAGAAGAATGGTTGGAGGACCCATGCTTATATGTGGAATAATGAGATGAAGATCAAGGAAATTTTTGGTGAAACTATCCTAGATGGATAATGCTTGTCATACCATTTCTGGTGGTATGTGGAATGCCACATAACCCCTCATGGTTTGAGAGTTATGGCCTTACGAAGATGAAGGACCCCCACATGAAGGCTTGAAGCCCCCAAGGTCAAAGAAGTCAAAGTGACCTAAAAGAAGAAATCATTATTTAAATGATAAAGTAAAGTGACAAA
>ML792091.1:82826-115675 GCA_009831015.1 Picea engelmannii | reverse complement strand
ATGAAGTTGTTACTCAATATGATGAAATGTTTAAAGAACCTAAGGGATTACCTCTGAAAAGGGGAGTCCAACATGAAATTCAATTGCAGCAAGATAGTCCTCTTCCAAACATTGGTATGTACAGAATGTCAGTTATGGAAAATACTGAGATTAAAAAACAAATTCAAGAGTTGCTCGACAAAGGGGTTATTGTACCAAGTTCATCGCCATGTGGATCTCCAATTGTGTTAGTGCCAAATAAATATGGTACGTGGCGTATGTGTGTTGATTTCAAGGTTTTGAAAAAAATTACAGTTAAGAATCGTTATCCTCTTCCTAGAATTGATGATTTGCTTGATCAATTAAAAGATGCTAAATATTTTACTAAGTTAGACTTAAGAAGCGGATATCATCAGATCAGAATTTTCGAGGCAGACACATGGAAGACAACTTTTAAAACTAAACAAGGTTTGTTTGAATGGATGGTAATGCCTTTTGGACTTTGCAATGCACCTGCTACTTTCATGAAAGTTATGAATGATGTCTTAAGGCCATTTCTGGATGATTGTGTTATTGTCTACTTAGATGATATTTTGATCTTTAGCAAATCTCATGAAGAGCATGTTGAACATGTGAAACAAGTTTTGGATGTTTTGAGAAAAGAAAAATTGTTTTTGAAGTTGTCCAAATGTGAATTTGGAAAAACTTCACTTATTTACTTAGGACATATTGTTGGTGGAGGTGAATTAAAAATTGATCCCTCCAAGGTCAAAGTCATTTTGGAATGGCCCAAACCCAGCAATGTGACAGAGGTAAGAAGTTTTTTGGGAGCAACCCAATATTGGAGGAAGTTTATTGCTAACTTTTCTTCCATTGCAGCTCCATTACATGCTGTGACAAGTGTCAAGCAAGTTTTTAAATGGGGAGGTAAGCAACATAAGGCTTTTGATACTTTGAAAGAGAAGATCAGTTCAACGCCTGTTCTTGCACTTCCAAATTTAAGACAACCTTTTGAAATCCAAACAGATGCAAGCAATTATGCAATGGGAGCAGTTTTTCTACAGCATGGTAAGCCCATTTTTTTTCATTCTAAGACTTTTAATGGTGCCGTGATTAACTATCCTACTTATGATAAGGAATTGTATGCATTGGTACAAAGTGTGAAAAAATGGAAACATTATTTGTTGGGAAAAGAAGCCATTGTTCACACCGATCATCAACCACTGCAATACTTACAATCACAGACAAAGCTACAACAAGCGAGGCACTTCAGATGGATGGGTTTTCTTCAACAGCTTCACTTGGTCATCAGGTATAAGAAGGGCATTATTAACAAAGTCACTGATATTCTTTCAAGGCCTATTATTAGTGCTTCAGTTATTCTTAAGCATAGTCCTATCATGCATGAAAGTTATGTTGAGCAATATTCTTTGGATACTAATTTTAAAGAAGTATATGAAACTTTGTGCCACTCTAACCATGTTGAAGAATTGGATTACCATGTGCAAGATAATCTTTTGTATCATCTTGGCAAGCTATGTATTCCATAGGGAGAAAGTGCAGTTGTTAATGTTGAGAATTTGAAATTGTATGAGCCTCCGTTGATTGATGATCATGGAGAGCATGTTCAGATTCCTTCTATAGATGATTTTTCCCCAGAATATCTTATAGAGCTGCATGAAGACACAATCCTTGACAGGAGAATGCAGACTTCAAAATGAGGAAATGTGAAGTATCTTTGAGTTGGTCTTAAAGGTACAAATCCAAGAAAAGCCAAGTGGATTAAGGTTGGAAGGGTGAGGGAAATATACCCTCATCTTCACATAGACTAAATATATTCTTTTGGATGTCCAAAAGCTTCCCAATGGGGAGGTGTGATCAGGGGATCAAATTTTGCTCAAAAATTCGAAGTGCACGAAATCACTTCAAATTGGATGAGAGTGTAGGCCTCGTCATTGCGAACCCAACACAACTTGTTTAAGTTCAAACAGACGTCGGGAGCGAGAGATATTGTGATCTGTTCGAATCATCAAATAGGCAAAAAAGAAAAAGGTGTTGACTGTACAGTCCGTACGGATGATGTGGTAGACCGTACGGATGATGTGGCAGGCTGTACACTGACATGGAAGACAGTTGGCATATTGTGTGTGTTATTGGCAATGAATGGGGATGCGACACATGGCCCAATCACAAGCCTCCACATGTCACTTATGTGTTGGTTAAAACTTTGCACTCAGTCGGAGTCGACCCCATGACCTCCGGGGCAAGGCCAAAGCTTTGGGAAAGGCCGCCCAACCGGCGCGCCCACATTTGTTCCTTGATAGCTATGTGTTAAACATTATATACAAAGTCGTTGCATTGTATATGTGGGCGTGGACTGGGTCGGGGCTAAGCCCCGACCCATGGTCATGTGTATTGTTATATGCGACCAGCGCTACGACGTACCATATATATATATATATATATATATATATATATATATATATATATATATTGCAAACCATATATTGTAACCGACGGTTATATGTGCGCGCGGTTTACCATGTGACCATCGTATCCATGTGCGTGGGTTTTAATATGTGGTTCCAACGGTTATGACCATTAGCCCTATTGTTATATGTTGGCGCGGTCGTATAACTACCAGGTGCCCACGGGCCTTGGTGGTTAGGGCCAGCGTGAGAACGGTTTGACAGTTTGGACTGGTGGTGCGGTTGCACCTGGTTCCGGGTTTTTACACTTTAAATAGCGTGTGTGCTAGGTTGAATGTACAAGGGTGCATTTTGTAGATGCAGAGACAACAATCTTGAAGGGGAGACTTCAAGGAAGCCTAACTTCTTCGTTTTTTGGCCAAATGAGGTGCCGAAAAAGCCCGGCTAGGGGTTTTTGGATGCTCTAAAGCCATTGGAGCAGTCTGTTGGTCATTTTGAGCATTGAAAAGCACGTTTTTGAGCACTTTGAGCAAATTATAATAATGATCCATTGGAAGATGGACCAAGAGATGTAGCCCAAGAGAGGGGTGAACTCCTTTATCATTTGTTGTGTTATGTGTTTATGTTCTTTGATTATGCTGCTGTTTATATGCATCTTAAATGAGTAAATCATTTTAATAATGTGTTGCAAAGTTGATCCATTTGCTTTTAACACATAGAATTTAACTTGCAAATATTTTCAAGATTACAAGTCTTCTTCATTTTTAGATCATACTATGATGTATCAGACGAAACCAACTTCCCAGAACTTGCACAACTAGTCTTTATGCAGACCATAGGCAT
This sequence comes from Picea engelmannii, assembly GCA_009831015.1. Lineage (NCBI taxonomy): Eukaryota > Viridiplantae > Streptophyta > Pinopsida > Pinales > Pinaceae > Picea > Picea engelmannii. The sequence goes on along the minus strand of ML792091.1, from coordinate 112,424 downwards.
AACCCGAATTGGAGAAATGATTAACCAACCACACCAGTGGGCAGCTGGGATGGACAGAACACGAATCTTAGGCTTGCTGAAGTTACAAAATTTTGGCAGAGGCCAGTACGCGACAACATGTGTCAAGCAACTATTAGCAGTCACACATGGAGGGGATATATGGCTGGACAAACTTGTCCCTATAACCATTGAGCTTATTGCGCAAATAATAGGATTACCAATCCGGGGTATGGATATCGTGTTGATTATGGATGAAAAGCGTTGGTAGAAGAAATGATAAAGAAATATGGCACTGCCAGGGGAACAAGGGGCATCATGATCAAACGAATTACAAATGCAACTACACAATTGGGTGAAAATATCTTATCTTGCAAATTTCTTAGAAAATGCTGCAAAGATGAAGTACCAGCTTGAGTCATTGTAGTTGCAGCTCAGTGCACAGAAGGCACCTCTATGAGATGGGCGCCATATTTATTGAACTTATTTCAAGAGGACTGGAAGGATGTGAAGGACCTAGGCACAAAGTTCCATTACTTGTGGTTTATTACCCAAATAGCCTTCATGGGATGGAAATAACCAGGGTATGTAATATTTTGTACCAAACCACAGCCAGCGAGAGCAAGATACCTATTATTGAGATCCAAACCATAGGCCAGGAATAAGAGGGAGAACAGAGTCATATTCGAAGCATACCTATGGGACATACAAGAAGCTATCAACTGATCATGGAGAATAACACCAGAGGTTGTCATGCGATATGTGAACATCGCCAATTTCCGGGCCACAAGACAGACAATGTGGATACAACCAAGGCAGGATCTAGATAAAAAATGGCTACAGATGCGATACTGCATCACATAGGGTGATATCGACATGGTCATCAGTGAATGTCTTGATGAATGGAGGATCCCAACCATTACTTGGGAAGTACCGAAAATAATAACAGAAGGAGAGACATAATAGGCGAAAACAAAGCCTCCGAAAATCCAAGTTCCCAAGAGACCAAGAATGGGCCAAGGCAAGATGATTTAGGTAGAAGAGGGGTAAAAAAAAACCAAGAACCCAGAAGGTCCAGAAAGATACTACACAACCGACCAATGGACAATCAAAACAAGATAAGGGAGCGCAGGAGACCACCCCAAATCCCAACACACGGGAATCAGGGGGAAATAAGAGACCATCCGTGCAGGTAGGATGCGTGCATAAGAAATCAAAGGTGCAATGAGCATTGCTAGACTATACGATCATGGGGGATGATGGGGAAATGATCACCAGAATGGTCCAGGATTTCCTAGAAAAATATTTCGATCACACAACACATCACAAGGATAAACTGCAAAAAGAGCTGGCATAAATGGGATAGTTCCTCAAGAAATTCGGGGAAACAGATAGCAAGCAACAACAGAGGCATAGATCCATCGAAAACATAGCCAAAAGAAAGAGTGGAGGTAGAAGAACGAGATCTAGTTCACTCCATGCCACACACAAATGCAACGACTTACATCAAACCTAACATGTTGTGCATGGATGAAATCATGGGGAAGACACCCTTGAAGGATTTAGACCACATCCAGTTGGTCCTGACATAGATGCCATCAAGGGAACTACACAAATTGTAGGTTAGTGTAGACCATGAGGTACAATCTCGTGGATATAAAAACTTAGTTGAGATACAATAAGCAACAAAGAAGCGGAAGGCGCTGGAAAAAGTTTGTGAGCAGGCCAATCTTGAAACTCGGGAGGAAAAAGAATGCAGGAATGAACTAGAATGAAGAGTGGGAGGAATTTTCAAGAAACTCCCAAGCATCATGCAAGGAAAGGAACTCCCAATAGCAGAAAAGATCGAACATATTGCATATGCAATTGATCAATATTAGAAGGAGATCGAGAATCTTCAGGAACAGCTCACACCAACCACTCCACCAACAGTGAAGGAGCAAAGAAAGAAGTAAGCAACATCGCAGCTCTAGGATATAGAACAACAGTTTAGTACAAAAACTGGATTGTTCAACAAAGCCACACAACTTTGGACAAGGTTGGAGGAGGATCCACAGGTCCAACGTTGGGACAAGGATGAGGAAAGGATCAATGTAGCGATCCAAGAACTCAAACAAAGGTAAAAGACCATACCAATCCCATAATGATTCAAAGGGACACAAGATATGAAGAAGATGCAGGCATAACTTATCACTGCGCAAACACATAAACAGGAGCGTCGGGCTCAAATAGAGACATTACAGGAACGGGTAGCAGAAGTACTCGCACAGGTAGAATGAGCTAAAAAATAGATAACACAGACCCAGGAAGAATGTGCCAGATTACTGAAAGATGAAATGGCAGTTCAGGTAGTGGACACCATCAAGGAAAATACCATGCAGGCACTGATAAAAGCAACAGAGCTCAAGGAAAAGTTCTAGACGATCACTAAGGATATTGAGGAAGCTCAGAAGCATTAGGTGACTCAAGCCGAGTCACATGTCAGTGTTGGGGGCCTGTTGGCACTAGGACAAAGTGGAAAGAAGGATGATTGTGGGAAAGAAAGCGTGTAGAAACTGAAGTAACAACTGGAGGAAGAACAACACACGCACATGCAAGAAAGCGTGCATAAGGAAAGCGACAACTGGAGGAATAACAAAACGTGTGCATGGGAGGAGGACCTAACGTCGGTAGGGTTAGAGTTTTGGTAATACAATTGTAAATGGTTGAAGAGCTTGATATATATGAATATAGATACATAGGTATCATAGAAGAGAGAAGTTTGTTCACTTTTTTTGTTTTATTTAAGCTTTTGTAACATTCCATCGTAATATGTACGAATTGATGCATTATGTAATATTGTTATGGACCAATTTTGTAAGATTTTGAGCTAAAAACAGATGAAATAAGGAAGATCTAAGGATTAGATCGCAGGTTGTGGATCCTGGTGTGATCTAGTTTGCCTCACACAGATGTTACTCATCTGAGGAGAATTGTAAGCATGCGATGCTGGAGATGCAAAACTACCATAATAAAAGAGCCAAGAGCCAAATTTTTGTGGATGTAGCCCAGGAGGGGGTGAACCACAGTAATACCTATGTAATATGATGAATGCATGCATATATTTGTTTGATTTCAATAGTTAATTGTTATGCTTAATGAATGAGTTAAGACATTGTTATGGAATACGATTGCGCTATTCAGGAAATAAACTGTTAAACATAAATGCGCACTCATGAGTAATAATAGATTGCAATCAAAATTTGTATTATATGGCTCTGAATAATAAACCCCTATCTCATACTCAATCCTAGGCTGTAAACACCTGAGTCTTACATCCACCCATTTAAATCTATCTCGGGTGAGACTGTGCAGTGCATTTTATGCACTGTGTTGCCTTCTGGTTTACTAGGAGGGTCGATAGTTTTAGAGGCTTTGTTGGAAACCTGAAATACATGAACCCTGGGGCAATAACTCAGACGGTAAAGGAAATCAGTAAGCCAACAACAAGTGATCAGGTCCTGCGTTTAGCTTCCCTAGTTTAAATATGACTTCAAAGTCAAATTCTTGAAACAACAATAACCATCGACATATTCTACCCCCCAACATTGGCTTGTTGACTAGGTACTTAAGGGCTGAATGATATGTGAATATCTTGAAATGTTTTCCAACTAGATAATGCCTGAACTTTTGAAGTGCATACACCATTTCTATACCTTATCACTATGTAGTGTTTTAATTCTGCTTAGAGTCTGACAATTTTTTGCTTGCAAATGGTATGGGATGGTCCAAATCCCCTGCTCCTGATTGTGCCAGAATAGCTTCTAGGGATATTGCTGATGCATCTACATGCACATGGGATGTATTCTCCCAATCTAGAAAGACTAATATGGGTGTTGTGACCATCTTCTCCTTCAGAGTGTCCAACCCTTGATGACAGTTCTCATTCCACTGGAATTTAGTATCCTTCTTGAGAAATTTATCCATCGGCGCAGTGATCTACGCATACCCATTTATATATTTTATGTGATATCCTGTATGTCCCAATGTGTCTCACAACTGGCGCACTGATTTTGGTGGTGGTAAATTCACAATTACTGAAATCTTTGTAGGATCCATGATCAAACCTTGTCTGCATACTATGTGACCCAATAGAATTCTGAAGGGTGCTCCAAATATACATGTCTTAATGTCCAAGGATATTTGTCATTGCCTGCATATTTCTAACATCAACCTCAACACCTCTGCATGATCCTTCAACATGTTGTACGCTATCCAATCATCCAAATATACCTCTAGAAACTGATGGATGAATTATTTGAAGGCAACAATGACTACTCTGGAAACAATTGTTGATGCATTCTTCAGTCCAAAAGGCATGGCTGTGTACTGGTAGGATCCCCATTTTGTCGCAAAGGTAGTCTTGTATCGATCTTCCGGTGCTATCTTGATTTGGTGGTAGCCTGAGAATCCATTGGTGAATGAGTATGCTTCCTGACCTCCCACATTTTCTAGGACTTCATCTGTAAAGGGTGTAGGGAAGGGTTCATGTAGGCAAGCATGATTGAGATTTCTTAGATATACACAGATTCTTATGCCTCCTTTCTTATTCTCCTTAACTACCATGGGGCTTATCTATTCTGATTCTTCTACTGGTTCTATGATTCCTGCTTCCAACATTTTGTCAATTTCTGCTCTTACGTTTTGCTTGTATATGGGGTTCAATTTGTAAGGCCTCTGTCTGATAGGTCTTGCCTCCAGTTTGAGAGGGATATTCATCTCTCCAATTTCTCTTGCAATAAATTTGATTTCTGTGAAGGTCATTGGGAACAGGTCACTATACTCGTGAAATAACTGTTGGATTACTGAGAGGGGGGGTGGAACCATAATAGCATAATTATAATCCATTCTTAGTGTGACAATCTCTGCTTCCAAGTTTCCAATGATCTTGTCCTTTTATTCTAGTTTTTCTTTGAGTGCTTCTTCAATTATTTTATCTTCTTCTATTTGAACCTTCAATCTTGTGATCATTTGTTCTAGTTATTGAGCGTCCTTTTTCTTGTCTAGTTCTTATTGTAGTTTCTTGTTTTTCTTCTTTTCTCTTCTGATAACTTCTATGGCACATATTGATTCTTCTTGATAGTCAACTTCTGCCTCTTCAATTTCATCTTTGACTTCTTCATATCCTTCTTCGGCTTATTCATATTCTTATTTGGAGTCTTCTTTGTCAGAATATTTTACTTCCATGAATAGAACTCTTCCTGTCTCACTGTCACTGATTTCATCTTTATTTGATGATGAGATGTCTTCTTTGATGTATAAGCTTTTGTTGAAATCTTTCTTTGTAGTTCTTTTTCCTTTATATGTGTGTTTGCCTTTTGAGTAACCTTCATCATTTCTCTTTTTCTTATGAGGACATTTGTTAGAAAAATGACCAATACCATCACAATTAAAACAAATTAAAGGAATCTTACCTCTATACCTACCATTGGTTCCCTTGTTCAGTATTTTGATGAAGTTGGTCACTTCTTCATCATCTTCCAAGACGTCACTACTGCTGCTATATTCTTCTTATTCCTTTTTTTCTTTTTCTTTGATCTTTTGGATTCTTTAAAGGCTGCTTCTCTTACATCTGGATTTTCCTATTCAGTTCTCATTTCATATGCTGTGAAGATTCCATGTAGTTTATCCATGCTTATTGAGTTCAGATCCGATCTTTCTTCTAGTGCTGATATCTTAGGGTTGAATCTGTTGGATCATGTTGTCATTGATGCCAATGGTTTGATTATTTGGGAGATTGTTGGAACATGTGTCATAGATGCAAATGGTTTGATTGATTGATGTCAAGAAATTGATTGATTGATGATTTTCCTTGATGAGAATGATAGATGTCAAAGTGGAAATGGATCATTGATATGATGCATAGATGAAGATGGATCAATGAGTTGTCATTGATACATGATGATGCATAGTCTGGTTGATGAAAATATGACTTATTATTGTCTTATCATGATTGATAAGGTGCACAAATGGATGAACTCCAAAGTGGTCCCCTTATGGTGAAAGCCCTCACGGGAAGATGTTTTACGGATTGAGTTATTCTAGAAGAATGGTTGGAGGACCCATGCTTGTATGTGGAATAAAGAGATGAAGATCAATGAATTTGTTGGTGAAACTATCCTATATGGATAGTTCCTTTCATGCCATTTTCGGTGGTATGTGGAATGTCACATAACTCCTCACAGTTTGAGAGTAATGGCCTTATGAAGTTGGAGGACCCCCATATGAAGGCTTGAAGCCCCCAAGGTCAAAGAAGTCAAAGTGCTTGAAAATAAGAAATCATTATTTAAATGATAAAGTAAAGTGACAAAATCAAGATGGATTATTTAAATAATAAAAGGAAGTGACAAAATCAAGAAGGAATATTTAAATGATAAAGTATTGCAGAACTTTCTATTTATGGAAAGTGGTTAACCCTAAAATAAGGAAAATAGGTTAAGTGACCTAGAAATGGGTTAAGTAACCTAAAAATGGGTAAAGTGGCCTAGAGGATGAAAGTATAAATAAGATAGCTATGGACTCTTTCACTTCATCCTTTTTGTGGATCAATGGAGAGCTTCTTGTGAATATCTTTTGGAGTATTGATGAAGATCTTCTTGAGAATTATTGGTGTGGATCTCTTGAGAATGATTGAAGATCTATTCTGAGGAAGAGAGTGAGAGGAGGATCTAATGGATGCATCAAAGTTTCGACAATGTCGAAGATCTTGACAGAACAATTCTCGGAACTTCAGAAACCCTAGTTTCTGAGGTATACGCGGGTTGTCTGTGCTTAGGGTGCGTATACATTTAGGTATACATGGGTTGTTTGAAGATAGGGAGCATATGGTGGATAAAATGGTGAAGACTTGTGTTTGAGTTGGTGCCAAGCTCTTGGATGATTAGGCAGGTTCTAGATCTGCATTCTATGGCCTCAGATCTATCACTAAGACTCTGGTATGATTACATTATTGTCTTTATGAATACTATTGTTTGATGTGATGAGAATGCTTAGGGAATTCTTGGTATGGATTCTATGATGTGGTTCATTTTGGTTGATTTGGTTAATGGAGTGATCAATTCTCTTGTGACTCAGTGGTGATATGATTTCTATGGTATACTAGATGCTTATACATGTTTGAGATAACATTCATATTGATCTATTGTGGAGCATGAGCAAGCTATTGGAGAGATTGGAGATGTTGTGACTGGCTGTGGGTTAGTTTGGACAGTGGAAGATAGAAGAGAAAGTGATTGTAGGTTGCATAGGATCTGAGCATGTGAAGCAAAGAAAAACCCTAGTTGCTTAGAAGAATACGGATGTTGCATTATACATTGACTGCATGCACACGTGGGCTGTAGTGAGCCAGGTCATGTACACATACGGGCTGCACTACTGACAGGTTGCGTACCTGTTGATAGATTGATATCTATTGAGGATTGTTGCCTCATCTCAGTTGGTGATGAGGGTGTAAGATGAGTCTTGCATTATAACGTTGGTGCTCTTGTAGATTTTTACTCTATTTAGTTGTTGCTGATAAACCCCAGATTGTTGTCCATAATAAAAAGAAAAATTGTACATACATCTTGTGTTCTTTGTGTTCCTTATGGTGATGACTTGTTGATGATATATTGATGATATATGTTGTTGATATATGTTCTCATGTAATTGGTTGTAAATGACAACAATGGGTAATGAACAAATGTTGAATAAGAAGATTTTGTGTAAGAGGGAAGTTTTTGGAAAAAGATCCCCACACTCATTCACCCCCCCTCTAAGTGTGGTAGGTGTGTCCAACAATTGGTATTAGAACAGGCCTTCACTACAAGCCTTAACAATCTTGAAGGAGATCCATAGACACACAAATGGATGATGAAGTTTCAATCCTTGATGAGGAAGACTATTCTACTTGGAGAATAGAGATGAGATTATATTTGAAGACAATGGGAGCAGCTATTTGGAAGGCAGCCATTGGTGGATTAGTTGCATTGAAGAACAAGTCAAAGTTTGCAGCTCAAAGGGAAGGAAAGAAGAATGATGCATTGGCTCTCAAGACCATTCTTAGTGGACTCTCAAGCCCTATCAAAGAGAGCATGGGACAATGCACTTCTGCCAAGGATCTATGGCTAAAGCTAGAGGAGACATATCAAAGCAAGAAGGAGAAGGAAGAAATTGAGGACCACTCCATCAAGATCATCAAAGGTAAAGAATCATCAACAACTCTTGAATGCATTATTTCTAAATGTGATTTTGAAAACATTTCAAGTGAAGATAAATAATCAAGTAATGATATCACAAAGGAAGATCTTGAAGACATTTCAAATAAAGGAAAAAAATCATGTGATGGTGTTGGTAAGAAGGAATATATGGAAGGTAAAGAATCTCCCAAGACTCTTAATTGCAATGATTCAAATTGTGATGATGTTGAATTTTTCTCAAGTGAAGAAGATGATCTAGAAATAGTTTGTGTAAATTTTGATGATAGTTATCCCATGGAAAGAACACAAGAAAATATATTAGAACTTCAAAAGGAAATTGAAGAGGGTTTATACATGTATAGGAGTGATCATTTTTATACACACTATAACTATCTTTCGGATAACACTAAGAAGTTTCTTAGGAGGAGTCAAAGGTACATATTCAAGTTAAAGGGAATGCTCAAAGAACAATAAGAGAGTTCTAAATTAGAAGAAAAGGAAGAAGAGATCACAAGACTAAAGAATGGAAAATAAGATATAAATGTAGATGATGAGATTAACAAAAGTTTTGAAACCATTGTCCATCTCAAGACCCAAATTGAAAATGCCAAAAGAATAGAGGAACTATTGAAGATTCAAATAAATGAAAAAGAAGAGTCATGTTGTAAGCTAGAAGTTGAAATTGTTGACCTTAGAAAGAAGGTAGAGAAGTCAAACAAATTCTTGAATAGCTCAAGAATCTTGGATGAGATATTGGTGTTGGTATCCAGGTATGCACGATTTATTCACCCTTTTCCTACATTAATTTATCAATCTGGGTGCGTATTCTTTCAAGGAAACATGCAAGGTATATGCAGGAGCAAGAGCACAATCTGTTCTGGCCAAGGGTTCACGATTAAGATTCAAAACATTGTTGTGAACTAGATTAATTACAACTTCCAAAAAGCAATTATAAGAATTAAGACACTGTAACAACAAGCATAAACTGATAAATAATACACACAGAAAGACATAGCACCTGATCAGAAGAGAGGGCCCAGCTCTCTGATCAGGGTTGTGTTAGTCACAATGAAGATTAAGACAACAAAATAGATAATGCTCTATAAATCTGAAAAGGCTTATTACAATATCAATGGGGGCATCCCCAGTTACAGGAATAAACTGTCTTTTATACATGGAGAGGGAGAACAACCTCTTTTCCAAAAACATGGTAACTGTATCCCCAAAAATATACATTAGTTGTAACGACACCAGTACCAGATAGACAAGATCAGCGAGATGCCCAAGATGGTTCAAGGATCTGCGAATCCAGCTGCGCGGCCTCCTTATGGCTTGGTTTTTGCTGTGAATAGAAGATCTGTTGCGGGATGAAGCCTTGGTCCTATTCTCCAGAAGCTACGGTCAAACATTCGTTTTAGTGCTGTGAATAGGAAAAACTCTGCAACTTTATTTCATTAATAAAATATTCCAATAGACAAGGCAGGGGTATTTACCTTACAGGTTTAGCATGGTAAACATAGGTAAATAAGTGCAAAAACGTCAAAAAGGTAATGGAAATGCAATAGAAAGATAGCTCGATTTGGTTCCCAACATCTCCCCCCAACTAGCCTTCTGCATGCCCTCATGCAGTTTGCCACCTCCGCAGGTCTAGATTTCGCTGACTGTTGGCTTCCTGAAAATGGGCGAGATCATATTCTTCGACCATATCTATCCCTAGAAATTTAAAACCATCTGAAAGGAGGACTTCTTCCCACCAATATTCTGAGATGATATACGCTGGAGTGTAATTTTCTACTGGCAACCAAATAGTGGGAAACTGAAACTAGAGTCCCATCCATCGGACCCCGCATGTTTGGACAAATGCTACATATCTGGGCACTCTGGGGAGTACTTGTGCAAAATTTGGTGGTCCAAAAGGTTCCCTGTTCCGAACAGTTGTAGGTGCCATCATCCACCTTTTCTGACAGCAATCAAGAGCCTCTTCATGAAATGTGACTATTTTCTTAGCACAAAGATCAAGGCACCAATTTTGTGTCCTCGACATTCTGTCTCTATTCACCTCAATTCCCAAAAAGGTGTTGTGTTTAGTGAACATGGTGACTGACCTCTCAGGTTCTCCTCTTACTATAAACAAATTTGTAACCTGATTAGATTCAAATGTGTTAAAATCTTTCTGCCAGCTGATCTAGTTGAAAGTGTAAGAGGTGAGGGCCCTTAAGTGAATGTCTCCCACATATGGGACCGGATTGAATTCTCTGTCCAGGCGCAACAGATACCCATGCAGGTAAAATTCACACATCAAATGCTAAGTTGGGACGTCGTGGTGCCTCATTATTCGGAGGAATTGTACACCATTTTCTATTTTATAACTAATCTCATTTTTTATGCTCTCCATGCAGAATAAAAGAAAATGTTCATGTAAGAATAAAGAATAACAAGAAGCAGGGGGGCGACATGCCATCACCTCTTGTTCCAAATTAAACATCTTCTCCTTATTAGTTTTCAGTTCTGCCACTTTCTTTTCCAGCTACTCCATCTTGATTTGCTGCTTCGCATGCCTTAATCTCATGATGTCTATACGCTCCACATATTCAAAAATAGTTGTGGAGGATCATTCCTGAGTTCTTCTGATCTCGTTTTGATACTGAGCTGCAGTAGATTTCCAAGTCTACACTTCAATCGTTAAGGCATGCTCATGGTCTTCAAACAATCTCTCGACCGGGTTTGTTTGAGTAGCAACAGAGGTTATGGCTACCTGGTCCGTCTGAGTCTCTATTTCTACTCCTATGGCCTTGGACTTTCTAGCTTGCTGCTTGTATTTCTTCATCTTCTTCTGCATTTTGTGTACCTATTTCCTTAGTTTCCTGACCTCCATCTTAAGTCGCATTGTCTCTTTAAACTGTAGCTGATGTTTTTGTTTGACTGGGAGTCTTACGACCTTCTCGCCTGGCTCTTCCATTGGCTCATTTGTCGGGACCACTTCGCTTGGTCCCTCCTCTTCACCTACAACTATTTCCTCTTGTTGCACGCTCATCACGACTGGTGGTGCCCTTGCGAGATGCTCTCCTACTAATGTGTTTGTTTGAGTATCATCCACCCCACACGGTTGTGGATTTTCTGATAGAATTGGAGGAATGGCAAGATCTTCTTCTATGCACCGAAGGGAACGAGTTTGCATTGCTCCTCTTGGAATAAAGGAGAAAAAGGAGAACTGGCAGGGATCTTCAATGTTCGGTCCCAAGGTCGACGCTGGTTCTTGTGAGTCAGTGCCAACTTCACGCTGTAGTTCTCCCAGCACTTCTTCTATGGGCTCTATGGTCGGGGTGGTCACGACCTCTTCTTCATTCAAGTTATCCTCCTCCATCGACTCCATGGTGATAGGAGTTCCTTGTGGGGTACCCTCGATCACAATATCGATCAATTCACTCGCTCCTGTCTATTGTGACCCCACTTCTATGGTTATCATGCTATCAAATTGCTCTGCTAGTTCCACAGGCGAGGCTGGTTCTTGTGGGACAACCTCGATCATGGTACTAGTGGACCTTTCTGTGTCAACTTCTGCATCTTCCATTGGTTCCATGGTTTTAGCTTACTCTTGGGGAGCAATCTCTTCTTCAAATTCTTCAGCTTCCATATCCATCTCTTCCAGTTCCTCTTGGTCAACATAATCATCTTCTCCTGCATTTTCCTCCTCTGTGGCTTCTGGTTCATCTTCCCTAGCATTTTCTTCCTCCGTGGCTTCTAGTTCATCTTCCCTAGTAGCCACAACAGCTACTACTTCTTCCTCTATGGAATCCCGAAACAGTTTCCACGGGATCAGGATTCATCTGATGCCATTCATTACTACCAACTGAACCAACCCATGGTGGGTGATGACTGCCAATACCTATCGCGACTCCTAAGCTGAATGTGCCATTAGGTGAAGGCTTCTCAATAAGAAATAAGGCACATTCAATGAGAAAGCCTCTGCTTGGGGAAATCGCAGGTGAGTTAGTATTCAGAGATGGTATTTGAATATGGTGGAGTATCTCCCTTCGCAAGTCGTATATCTCATGACAAACTCTGCTACTTCTTACCATGGATGTGACAACGAGTTTTGGTCATATCCTCAACCCTTCTGCACGATGCTTTCTCCCACCTGTAAAAAGGCTTCGGGAAAATCCAGAAGGATAAACCTTCTTGAAAACCATCGCTGTCCATTTTGAGGGAGTCCACTGACTTCTGTGATGGATTCCTCTGTCACAGGGATTTCAATTCCGCAGACTCGAGAGCTTCCTTCTCTCAAGTTGAGTGAAAATTCTGCCACAATTTCTTTGTTTGACCCTTTCAACCTGTCAAAGTAAACATTCTAGTCCGCGTTCTCAAAGACCTGTCATACCTCTTGATTGTTCCGAACTCTTGTTGTATCTTCAGGCTCATGCCGCATAGATCGTCTACCCATTGCTGCAGAGGCAGAGTCAGCACGACAAATGCAGTTAGCTGGTAGGGGAAAATGACAGGGCTACAAACCATTGGCAACTGAAATAACGTCATGTCGCTTTTGGGGACAACGGATGAAACAATGATGGTATGTTTGAAAATGATAGATTGTGGTGGTACTATCAGATATTTAATGCAGAGTGTTGGGGAGGTGACTGATTATGACTCTGCATGTACGGATACGCATTCCAACATATCAAAGTTATGATTACAAAGTACCACAATCATTGGATTTTGTTTGGTGGGGATCGTGTGTCATGAATGATTTTCGTGGTATGTCGTCATTTATTATGACGGTTCCCCCCCCAACTTAATTATGGCCGTCCACAACACGTTTTGATGTCTTTTTGGAATATTTTAATTAAATCCATAAAAGTTGGTGGAGACGTACCTGGGGACCTACCTTATGGTGGAGTAACAGAAAAATGTCTGACGGAGTAACGGTAACAAGGCATAACAGTAGTAAGGAGTAACAACAATAGTGAGTAGTCAACAACGATGGAGTAATGGTGATGGCGGAGTAGTGGTGGTTACAGAGTAACGACATTAGTGGAGTAACAACACCGGAGGAGAATCAACAGTTGCGGAGTAAGGACAGTTGCGGAGTAACAACACCGGCGGAGAATCAGTAGTTGCGGAGTAACGACATCAACGGAGTAACAACAGTTGCGGAGTAATGACACCGGCGGAGTAACGACAGTTGTGGAGTAACAACATCTAGTGGAGTAACAACACTTAGTGGATTAACAACACACACCAGTGGAGTAACAACACCGAGTGTTACATTTCTCCTGGCCATATTCCTTTGTTATTCCTGCAAAAATACAAACAAGTAAGAAATAACAATATATATATATATATTTTTTTAAGGAAGAGTGAGAGTGTCCTTCATTCCAACAACCATTAAATCAGATGAGTCAGAAAGGTGTTTGACAAAGGCATTTCTAGAGGTTGGATGGTGGTATAGTTTTAGACGGTGTCTGTTTACTAAGAACGAGGTATGATTCTCATCTATTGTAATTAATCTAACCATTCCATTGTGGAACATTGTGTCCACTTGATATGGCCCCATCCAGCGAGTGCAAAGCTTTCCTTTGAAATCCTTAAATCGGGAATCGTAAAGTAATGCCCAATCTCCCACATGAAACACCTTACTTTTGATAAATTTATCATGCCATTTCATTCTCTGCTGCTGAACATCAGTGTTCTTTTGTACAAATACTAACCGAATCTCGTCCAACTCATTCAGCTATTCCAGTCGGTGTTTTTGTGCTTCTGATAGGTCTAGGCCTACTTCTAGAGCTGTTATGAGTGTACTAATTTCAAATTCCACCGAAAACAAGAGGACTTTCCCATAGACTAATTCAAATGGAGAAAACCCAGTTGTGTTCTGCCATGTTGTTCTGTATGCCCATAAAGCTTCTAGAAGTTTTTGTGCCCAGTCCTAGCGATGACTTGCTACTGTCTTTGTCAAGATATTTTCCAATACCTTGTTTGTGCTTTCTACTTGCCTGTTCACCTGGGGGTGATAGGGGGTTTTCACTCTATGTTTGACCCATATTTCTGCATCATCTTTCCTATCATGTGAGATGTGAACTATGATCCTCCATCCGACACAATTTCCCTTGGAGTACCGTATCGAGCAAAGATTTCTTCAAAAAGAAAGTTTGCTACTACTTGTTCTGTTTCTCTTGTGACCGCTCTGGCTTCCACCCATTTGGTTACATAATCAGTGCAGACAAGGATGTAAGCTTTCTGATGAGAAGGTGGGTTGAAGGGTCCAACAAAATCAATGGCCCGTTTCTCAAACATTTCAAGGACTATCTTCTTTCCCAGGTTTTCCCATCCGTTGGCAGCTATCACACCTTCAGACATAATCCTGGGCATCACGAAAGATGGAGGGCCAGTAATATCCCATTTGCAGCACTTTGTGACCTGTTCTTTTATCTGCAAAATGTCCTCCATAGGGTCCATCATGTGCAGCCTTCAGTATCTCATAGATATTATCTTTTGGCACACAACCCCAAATCTGTTGGTCAACCCCTGTATGAAAGCGATTTCATACCATCCATGAATATCAGGTACTCTGATGAATAATCTTCCTTTTCTCCTTATATGACAGATGACGAGGCACCTTCCCTGAAGCAAGATAATTAGCAATATCTGCAAACCACAGAGTGTTAGAAGATACTGCAAAAATATGTTCATCTGGAAAATTATCTTCAATTGGTGTATTCTTACCCTCATGTTCTATCCTAGATAAGAAATTTGCAACCACATTGTCCTTCCCTAGTTTATCTACTATAATAATATCAAATTCCTGTAGTAGCAAAATCCATCTTGTGATACGACTAGGGGTAACAGGTTTATTCATTAAATACCTGATAGCTGCATGATCAGTATGCACAAAGGTAGGATACCCGGTAATGTAGTGCCAGAATTTATTGATGGCATAAATGACAGCAAGGAACTCTTTCTCAGTCATTGTGTAGTTTAATTCAGCAGGAGCCAAATTTTTACTAACATAGTAAACTGTGTATGGTATTTTGTCCTCTTGTTGTCCTAATACTGCACCAACTGTTGTTTGGGAAGCATTTGTATGAATATGGAAAGGTAATTCCTAGTCCGACCCTCTAAGGATCGGAGTGCTATAGACCAATTCCTTAATTCTCGTAAAGGATGCATCACAGTCCTCTGTCCACACAAAATCTGAATCTTTTGTTAGCAATTGAAAAAGTGGATGTACTACTTTAGCAAAATT
The DNA here is from genome assembly GCA_009831015.1 of Picea engelmannii. Taxonomy (NCBI): domain Eukaryota; kingdom Viridiplantae; phylum Streptophyta; class Pinopsida; order Pinales; family Pinaceae; genus Picea; species Picea engelmannii. The sequence continues at coordinate 96,971 of ML792091.1, read as the reverse complement.
TTCTATAAAACGCCTGTAATAACCAGCACAACCAATAAATCAGCGTACCTGCGTGGGTGTTTTGGGTGTCGAGAAATGTTGAATTACCTTTGTCTTTGTTGGGTCCATCCGGATTCCTTTAGCTAAGAGAAAATGTCCCATAACAATTCCCTCTTCCATCATCATATGACATTTTTCCGTACTCAGCGAGACACGCGCTTGTATACACCTTTCGAGAACTTTTTCTAAATTTTTCATCCCTTCAAGAAATGAATCCCCGTATGGAGTAAAGTCATCCATGTAGATTTCAACACTGTCATCTATCAAATCAAAGAAGATTCCCAAAATTACCCTCTGGAACGTTGCAGGAGCATTACACAGGCCAAAAGGAAGGACCCGGTATGCAAATGTTGCCCAGAGGCATGTGAAAGTGGTTTTATCCTGATCTTCAGGAGCTATCTGGATCTGGTTATACCCACTAAACCCATCTAGAAAAGAAAAAAACTTTTTTCCAGCCAATGTGTCCAGAACTTGATCAATAAATGGAAAAGGAAAATGATCTTTATGTGTTGCCTTATTTAATTCTCGATAATCCACGCATATCCGCCATTTACCATTTTTCTTAGGGACCATCACTAATGGGGAGACCCATTGGCTATCTGAGATGGGGTAAATAAAACCTGCGTTTAGTAATTTATGAAGTTCTTCTTTCACAACATTTTTCAATGCGGGGTTCATCCTTCTCTAAGGTTGTCTCATAGGACAACAATCCTCCTTAATGTATATATGATGGGTACATGAATTAGCAGGGATCCATTTCATATCTGTATAATCCCATGTGAAGGCCTCTTTGTGTTTCCGAAGGACATCCACGAGTTGCTTCTTCTAGGATTCTGACAGGGTTGGATTAATATTCAAGGTTTTTCCTGGTTCTAGTTTTACTGGGACACTTTCACTGGGTGCATCAACAGGTAGCTCCTTTGATCCTTCTGTTGTTTCAATTGTTTCCTGAGTCTCATAGCTTAGGATAGATTCTAGGAATTGTTTATTTGTTTCAGAAACGGATCAAGGATCATCCATAAAAGAGGTGATTACATCATCTTCCGATTCTATTTTCAACTGAAGGGCTTGTCCAATAGTGAGAACTGGCCTCAATTCTTGATTTTCTGTTTCGGGCTCTTTCCTAGATAAAATTTTCTTGCTTCCTGCTGGTTTTATGGATGGGTTTGGTTCTGCAGGTGGGTATAACACTAAGTTCTTAATGTTGTGCCCATTGGAAATAAGCATGTGCCCTGATCGACACCCAATGTAAGCATCTCCAGTAGCTAACCATGGTTTACCCAAAATCAAAGGATGGCTGCCCACCGAAGATTGCATCTGTAAGACCAGGAAATCTATGGGATAGTGCCATGAATCCACTGAAATTGTTACATCTTCCAACTTTCCTATGGGTTTGACTGTGGATCGGTCTGTCAATTCCAATACTGTAGGTGTATGTTTCAAGTTACGAAGACCTAATGCATGCATGGTTTCAGTGGTGATAACATTGCTGGTAGCACCCAGGTCTACCAACACATTTGGAATCTGTAGCCCATTAATTTTTACTGTCAGAATTGGGTTCCCCGGATCTCCATACTTTTCAAGCATTGACTTTCCCGTCATGAAATTTGATAATTTTCCCATAACACGAATGGTAAGGGGGTCTTTGGATTTCTTTGCAGGTTTCTTTTAATAATATTCCCTAAGAGTCTTTTCATATATTGGCACATCCTTCATAGCTTGTAACAAGGGAATTTTAACAGATAAGTTCTGCAATTCTCCTAATAAATCAAATTCAGCTTGAGGGCTTGATTTACTCAAAGTTAGTCTCTCTGGGTAAGGTGGTTCAGATTGATGTTGTTTTATAGGAGGTGACTGGTTTTTATCACTTTGTTTTGGCTCTTTATTAATTGGTTCTGATTCCTTACCTTCACTATCAAGTTGTTCAATGGTAACTGGAGGAGGTTGAACATTAACTATCTGTCCTGATCATAGATTCATTTCATACAACTCTGTAGTGGAAATTCTATATGAAGGTAGGTTAAGAATGTCAGTTTGATGAGCTCCCTTTCTATTAGGATTTGGATCAGGTTGGATTGGGAGCTGAGGATGGGCAGGTTGATTACCCAAAGGCATATTAGAGGGCAGTTGGAGTTGCTTCTGTGGCATCGGTTGAGGAAACTTCCCAGGAGGGGATCCTCGCCAAGTTGGAGCCCATGGGGAGCTCGAACTGGCTTGAGGGTTCCACTGCTGCCACGGTGGAAACTAGTATTATGGCCACATGGGAGGATAGGGCATGGATTGAGGATTCATATTAGAATTATTGAAATATTGAGATGGATCTGAGTACATACCTTGATTTCCCATTGGTGGTCGAGGTTGCCATGGCTTTCTAGACCCCATGAGGTACAGTTTCTCCATGTCTTTCCCCGTCCCTTGAAATACTGCTTTTAGGCCTGGTAGGAGAGGCATGAGCTTGTTGCATGATTTAGCTCGCAGATTGCACATTCCTCTATGGAGTTTAATGGACATTCCCTCTCTGGATGCTTCTTTCTACATGTCGAGCATAATATAGCCATAGTCTTGTCCAATTCCAGTTGTTTATGTTTTACTTGCAACGTATCCATCTCTGCCGACAGGGTGCTGAGGATATCCATCCTCAGATTGTCTAGCAGGTTTTTGATTTCTACTTTCATAACACCTCCGCCAGACCCTTTTTCTAAGTGAATTCCTTGTCTGTTTCTTGCAATCCCCCTTGAGCACTGAATACATAATTCACATATACCTTCGAAGCTTTCTTTAGAGATGTCTCCCTTTCCCACAATGTTCAATAGTTCCATTGAGTCCTCACGGAAAGATCGGAGGAGGATAATTTTTAGAATTTCCTTATCCAGGTCAGAGTGACCCGACCTCTATAAGGTGTACTTAAATTGTTCCACACAATATTCCAAACTCTCGTCTTGTTTTTGTGCGAACTTAAAAAGTTCCTCCTTAATGTTCCGGGATTTACAGTAGTCTTGGTATTTTTCCAGAAAAGCTGTCTGCATATCACCCCATGTGGAAATAGAGCTTCCTCCAAGGCCCATGAACCATCACATAGTCGTTCCTTTTAATGTAGAAGGGAAATTTTTTAACTTTTGGGACTCCGTCATCTAGTCATACCCCCGACACACTATGTCAAACTCAAATATAAATGTTTCATGATCTTCTGAAACAAGCCCATGAAAGTTTGGTAAGGATGCTAATGGAATAGGCTTTGTGGGTGCACCAGATCCCATATCTCTGATTGGAAACTCGATAGTGGAGGTTGTGGGAGCCATAAATATCTTCCAATAACTGTTGGGTATTTCACCAGGCTCTGTAGGAGATGGATGAGGCTTCCTTACCCCTTATATTCGAGTCACTTTAGCAGCACTTCCCCTATCCCTTGGTGATGCAAATACTCCTTCGATCTGTTCTCCTGCATCCTAATGACTTGATCCCTCAGCTACAACCTCCTCTCTCTTGCTGGAGTGGTTTGACTCTGTCAAGGTTTTTCTTGCAACGTCTTTCCCCTCTATTACCAGCATAAGATTTCCCTGGTCAGGTATGCTACTAGATGTTTCTTCAACTGTTGGAGGGACCTGTTGTGTCGTATCACCCAAGAATGTTGTAGACAACATTGGTTGATCTACTGATTGTCCCTCAGACTTCACTCTTCATGCACTTGGTCTCATGGCTACGTGAGATGATGTTTATGATTCAGCCTTTTCTATAATATGCTGGATGTAGGTATTTCTTCCCAAATATGGTCCTCCCTTCTTTGGGGATTTCCCTCTGCCCCCGTTATTCAGTTCTTTGTTCATACAAGTGTTGGTATTATGGAGGGTCTTGGAATGAACCTACAATGCTTTAGTCTTGAAGTAAGGTGTCAAAGGACCATTCCTTCCCCAAGATGAAAGATCTTATGAAAAGAAAGGTAGCTAAAAAAAAACAAGAGTCTAAGGTTCAGGGCTCAGAGCAGGGCGTCAAAAGACTCTTCCCTCCCCTGGACAAGAACCAGGAACAAACAGACACCATGAAAATACCTGATACTTTTCAAATCTGAAGAAGGGAATCAAAAGACTCCTCCCTCCCAAGGGTAAAAGCTAGGGTTTCCCAAAAAAACACACAAGGGTTTGAAAGAAGTAAATCTAACTCAAGGTCTGGAGTAGGGCATCAAAAGAGTCCTCCCTCACCAGGACAAGAGATTGGCAAAACAGAAAAGAAAAAATAAAAACAAGCAGAAAGAACACCTATGCTCAGGACCTGAAGTAGAGTGAGAAAACTCGTTCTCTCTCTAGGATGAGAGATTGACCCTCAGGTTGGTCTGAATCGTTGTCTTGCACCTTGTTAGCCTTCCTGGCAACGATGCCAAAATGTTGGTGTCCAGATATGAATGATTTATTCACCCTTTTCCTACATCAATTTATCAATCCGGGCAAGGATGATTTTAAGGATGGAAATTTATTTTAAAATGTAGAAACCTTGGAAAATCTTACTAATCCTTCATATGCCAAGTATAAATGTTAGGCGATATTTTTGTAAAAATATTCAAATTTCTAAGGATTTTATATAGTTTTTATAAAATTTTGGCGATTTTTCAGGTAAAATAATTTTATCCTATAGAATTTGGGCGAATCATTTTTAAAATAGCGAATCTCATTTTTGGAAAAACTATGGAAAATTAGCCCATGAGCGAAATTTAGCCTCTAAATTCATCCATGAATCCGGGTGCATATTCTTTCAAGGAAACATGCAAGGTATATGAAGGGGCAAGAGCACAATATGTTCTGGCCAAGGGTTCACAATTAAGATTCAAAACATTGCTATGAACTAGATTAATTACAACTTCCAAAAAGCAATTACAAGAATTAAGACACTGTAACAACAAGCATAAACTGATAAATAATACACACAGAAAGATGCAGCACCTGATCAAAAGAGTGGGCCCAGCTCTCTGATCAGGGATGTGTTAGTCACAACGAATATTAAGACAACAAAATAGATAATGCTCTATAAATATGAAAAGGGTTATTACAATATCAATGGGGGCATCCCCAGTTATAGGAATAAACTATCTTTTATACATGGAGAGGGAGAACAACCTCTTTCCCCAAAACATGGTAATCGTATCCCCAAAAATATATATTAGTTGGAATGACACCAGTACCAGATAGACAAGATCAACGCGATGCCCAAGATGGTTCAGGGATCTGCGACTCCAGTTGTGTGGCCTCCTTATGGCTTGGTTGTTGCTGTGAATAGCGGATCTGTTGCGGGATGAAGCCTTGGTCTTATTCTCCAGAAGCTACGGTCAAACATTCATTTTAGTGCTACGAATAGGCAAAACTCCGCGACTTTATTTCATTAATAAAATATTCCAATAGACAAGACAGGGGTATTTACCTTACAGGTTTAGCATGGTAAACATAGGTAAATAAGTGCAAAAAGGTCAAAAAGGTAATGGAAATGCAGCAGAAAGATAGCCTGATTTGGTGCCCAACACTTGGAAAGTCAAAGGTCATCATGTGATAAATCAGGTCGGATACAAATGAGAAGATACACATGCTGAAGCAAGCACCTCAAAGAATCATGAGGTAAGTCCATCAAAGAAGGAAGACAATGTTGCAAAACAACCATCTACACAAGGCAAAGAAAATTTCAAAAGAACAAAGCAAGGAAGACATCAAGAAGCAATTCTTGGGACACCAAAGCAAAGGTATGAAAGTATTTTTCATGGGAATTGTTATTCATGTAATGGATATGGTCACAAATCTTTTGAGTGTGAATCTTATGAAAGGATATATAATGGAAGATTTTATAACACCATGAGGTGTTGGAGATGTGATCAAGTAGGACACATTGTTGTTCACTGTAACACCATGAGATGCTACAACTGTAGTGGATTTGGCCACAAATACTAGGAGTGATGGAACACAAGAAGAAATTCCATGATGAGGACTTCACATAGAATGGCTAGAAGAAGGAATGAAGTAAGAAAGGGAGACATATTTGAAACGATGGATTCTGAGAGATCAAGATCTGAGGAGAAGGGTCATCTACAGAAGTGGGTGAAGAATACAGAGCAACCATGACATAATGAAATACTAAAGGGAAGCTTAAGTAAGACATCTACTGAGGCATACATGGGTGACAATGGTGACAGTCGCATACATATGCTGGCTGACCTTGCATAGGTCATGTACACACACGCTCTGTTGTGTAGCAGGCCATGTATATATGGTAAATCCTAAGCAAAAGGGCTATGCACAGGGGTTGCAGTTTGATGTGATGGTATAACTCTGTGTTGCAGGTTCTGACATTGTTTATTGCAGATTCTGACAATGTTTGCTGCAGGTTTTCATGGTTCTAATAAATCTTGGGTGCATAGAACTAACCCATGAGTATGAATTGATGTTGATAAAATGATCATCTATTGGATTATAATCTGTTGGGGTACATGGTTGGTACATAATTGAAGTTTCATTGATATATATTAAGATGTATTATTGGAAGCATATGGTATTGTTGGATATCATGATGCATGCATTTTGCATGTGGTTGGACTACATATTAGGACATGTAGTTGGTGAGTTGAGTTGATAATAATGTTGTACATCATTGGGAGTCATAGCTTGTTGATGCATGGTTGATATACTTTCTTCGTGCAAGTGATGATGCATGATGGTACACTCATACATGATATTTGTTTGGTGTATTGGTAGATGCACATGGTTGGCATATTGGTGGATGCACATGGTTGGCATATTTGTAGATGCACATGTTGGCATATTGATAGAGGCATATGGTTGATGTACATGGAAGTTGTGCATTGTGGAAAAAATTTGGTACATGATGTACTTGGATGATATATTATTCAGGATTCCTTGCTTTTACTATTGACATTCATGATGCATGGTATGGAACAAGTTTGATGCATGAACAGGTCCAAGGATCGTCATATGGTAGCATATTGTTCATCTTGCAGAGAAGAAAGGGGGAGAAATACCCTTAGGGGGAGTCATTCTTCTTCCCATGATTCTAGGAGGAGATATCTATCAGATACATACCTAGAAAAGAGCTCTATATTTGAAGAAAGAGCACAAAGGCATAATTCTAGGAGGAGCGATGGTCACAGGGGGAGTATGTTTGATGTATCTTCAGCATTACATCAAAGTGATATCCCTTGTTCAAAAGGGGAGAGATTATTTATAGGAAGATCAAAGGCATTCAGACAGGGGGAGTAGCCCCAAGGAGAGTTCAAGTAGGGGGAGCAACCCCAAGAGGAGAATGGCCCTTTTCCATTGATGTCAAAGGAGGAGAGTTAATCACATTGATGTGATTGATGTCTATTGATGGGGAGAGATTGATGTGGAGAGATAGTAACATTGACTATTAATGTAGAGCATTCCTCATATACATGTTGACATCAATAATTGGTAATTTTTGTTGACATCAATATTGGTATTGCCATCAATGCCAAAGGGGGAGATTGTTGTATCATGTTGTCATTGATGCCAATGGTTTTATTATTTGGGAGATTGTTGGATCATGTGTCATAGATTCAAATGGTTTGATTGATTGATTTCAAGTAATTGATTCATTTATGATTGTCCTTGATGAGAATGATAGATGTCAAAGTGGAAATGGCTCATTGATATGATGCATAGATGAATATGGATCAATGAGTTGTCATTGATACATGATGATGCATAGTTTGGTTGATGAAAAGATGACTTATTATTGTCTTATCATGATTGATAAGGTGCAAAAATGGATGAACTCCAAAGTGGTCCCTTTATGGTGAAATCCCTCATGGGAAGATGCTTTACAGATTGAGTTATCCTAGAAGAATGGTTGGAGGACCCATGCTTGTATGTGGAATAATGAGATGAATATCAATGAATTTGTTGGTGAAACTATCCTATATGGATAGTGCTTGTCATGCCATTTCCGGTGGTATGTGGAATGTCACATAGCTCCTCACGGTTTGAGAGTAATGGCCTTATGAAGTTGGAGGACCCCCATATGAAGGCTTGAAGCCCCCAAGGTCAAAGAAGTGAAAAGAATAAATCATTATTTAAATGATAAAGTAAAGTGACAAAATCAAGATGGATTATTTAAATAATAAAAAGAAGTGACAAAGATGGATTATTTAAATAATAAAAATAAGTGACAAAATCAAGAAGGAATATTTAAATGGTAAAGTATTGGAGAACTTTCTATTTATGGAAAGTGGTTAACCCTAAAATAAGGAAAATAGGTTAAGTGACCTAGAAATGGGTTAAGTAACCTAAAAATGGGTAAAGTGACCTAGAGGATGAAAGTATAAATAAGATAGCTATGGACTCTTTCACTTCATCTTTTTTGTGGATCAGTGGAGAGCTTCTTGTGAATATCTTTTGGAGTATTGATGGAGAGCTTCTTGAGCATTATTGGTGTGGATCTCTTGAGCATGATTGAAGATCTATTCTAAGGAAGAGAGCGAGAGGAGGATCTCATGGATGCATCAAAGTTTCGGCAATGTCATAGATCTTGACGATAAAATTCTCGGAACTTCAGAAACCCTAGTTTTTGAGGTATACGTGGGCTGTTTGAAGATAGGGAGTGTATGGTGGATAAAATGGTGAAGACTTGTGTTTGAGCTCGTGCTAAGATCTTGGATGGTTAGGAAGGTTCTAGATATGCATTCTATGGCCTTAGATCTATCACTAAGACACTGGTATGATTACATTATTGTCTTTATGAATACTATTGTTTGATGTGATGGGAATGCTTAGGGCATTCTTGGTATGGATTCTATGACGTGGTTCAGTTTGGTTGATTTCGTTAATGGAGTGATCAATTCTCTTGTGAATCAGTGGTGATATGATTGCTATGGTATACTATATTCTTATACATGTTTGAGATAGCATTCATATTGATATATTGTGGAGCATGAGAAAGCTATTGGAGAGCTTGGAGATGTTGTGACTGGTTGTGGGTCAGTTTGGATAGTGGAAGACAGAAGAGAAAGTGATTGCAGGTTGTAGAGGATCTGAGCATGTGAAGAAAAGAAAAAACCTAGTTACCTCGAAGCATACACATGTTGAATTATACACTGGACACGTGCACACGCGGGCTGTAGTGAGAAAAGGCGCATACACACGCGGGCTGCACTACTGACAGGTCGCGTACCTATTGACAGATTGATATCTGTTGAGGATTGTTGCCTCATCTTAGTTGGTGCTGAGTGTGTAAGTTGAGTCTTGCATTATAGAGCTGGTGCTCTTGTAGATTTGTACTCTATTCAATTGTTGCTAATAAACCTCGGATCATTGTCCATAATAAAAAGAAAAATTGTACATACATCTTGTGTTCTTTGTGTTCCTTGTGGTGATGACTTGTTGATGATATATTTCTGATATATGTTCTCATCTAATTGGTTGTAAATTACAACAATGGGTAATGGACAAATGTTGAATAAGAAGATTTTGTGTAAGAGGGAATTTTTGGGAAAAAGAGCCCCACACTCATTCACCCCCCCTCTAAGTGTGGTAGGTGTGTCCAACAAAATCTCATAGGAAGAGATCTTAGTACCTTTTGAACAATTACACATTCTTCATTTTCTTCTCCCAATCCTATGATTGCATTCACTGTTCGTCAACTCTTAGAAAGTAGGCTACAATATTTTCATCTTCCTTCATTTTTAGTTGTTCAAACTGACCTCTGTAAGTTTGAATTTTTCCTTCTTTAAATGTTGTATCTCGTTCATAAATATTTCGAAGCTTGTCCCAAATCTCTTTGGCGGATTTACAATGTGCAAATTTGGTGAATACTGTTTCACTGAGACCATTCAAAAGTGCATTTGTATCTTTCGAATTAATCTAACCAACTTTAATTACTTTGTCATTTGTTGGTGGAACTGCTGGTACTGTCTATCTATCTACAATTGATTGCCAAATTTCAAACCATTGTTCTTGTATATATGTCTTCATCCTTATGCTCCAAAAAATATACTTTTGTCCATCAAAGTGTGGTATTCCATTTTATATGAGTTGGTACTCTCCATGATCTACCTTTCAATGGTTAAACTGATTTATGAAGGAACCTTCTCTGATACCAATTTTTGGATTACTGAGAGGGGGGGTGAATCCGTAATAGATCAATTTAATCCTTTTTAATATTGTTCCCAATTTGGACTATGCCTTCTCCAATGATTTTGGCTTAATTATCATTTCCGAAGGAGACTGATCCATTTCTTTCCTTTTGCAATGTAATAAATGTGTTTCTATTATCTGTCATGTGTTTTGGACACCCACTGTCAACATACCAACCGTGTTTCTTTTTCTCAACTTGTAGAGCGGTTGTGCATTCTTCATTGCTATACTGACAGAGGGGGATAAATTTATCAGATGCAAAGGATAGAGGTAGATGACAAAGGCATGGTTCTAGTGGGATAATGAGTGATATGATTTCAGTATTGCATAAGAGTGTTGCCATCAATGCCAAAGGGGGAGAATGTTGATTAAGGTTGGTTGTCATTGATGTCAACCCTTGAAGAAAGCCCCGTAGCACAAAGGTTGGGTAATGTACCTAAGATTGTTTGATGTAAATATGACTCGTTATTTTCTTTTCATGATTGATAATAAGTAGAAATGGATGAACTCCAAAGTAGTCCCCTTATGGTGAAAGCCCTCATGGGAAGAGGCTTTGCGGATTGAGTTATCCTAGAAGTATGGTTAGAGAACCCATGCTTATTTGGGGAATAATGAGATGAACACCAGTGAATTTTTCAGTGAAACTATCCTATATGGATATTTCTTGTCATTCCATTTCTGGTGGTATGTGGAATGTCACATAAATCCTCACGGTTAGAGAGTTATGGCCATGAGAAGTTGGAGAACCCAAGTTTGTGTAATGGACCCAAGTTTGTTTGATAGATAACAGTATGAGTTTTGATATATTTCTAGGTAATACTATTCTATATGGATATTACATTGCATTTAATTTCTGGTGGTATGTGGAATGTCACATAACTCTTCACGGTTTGAGCGTTATGGCCTTATGAAGTTGGAGGACCCTCATATGTCATCTAGAAGTGCCAAAAGGTCAAAGTAGTCAAAGTGGTTTAAGAGATTTTAAAAGGTAAATAATAAAGTGAAGTGATGAGTGTACTATAATTCAAAGTGAATACAAAATAAATTAATTCAATAATAAATTTAATGGAGAAATTAGAAGTGGGTTAACCCTAAAATAACGAAAGTGGGCAAAGTGACCTAGAAGATGTTTTTAAGGAAGCTACTTGGAGAGTATAAATAAGAGGTAAGGTTCTCTCATTTAAGAAAAAAATGAGAATATTGAATACCTATAAGTGTATGAGGTAAACAAAGGATATATAAGCTGAATTTCTGAGGAAGGTGAAGAAAAGAAGGCCAAATTTCAAGGAAGGATAAATTCTTTTGATGATGCTTTTTAAGGTATGTTTTTTTCAGCTTATCTCACCATTTTCACAATAACGTTTTTTCTAGAATGATTCAAACAGTGAAATTTATATGAAATTTAGGAAACATATCCAATAATCTGTGGTAAAAAAATCAGCTTGTGGGTCATTGTAGTTTTGGCGTTAAACTCCGTGGAAAATAGGGTTTGTGGCTAGTCCCGAAACTAGTCAAAAACAAGTGTTTCAGGTAAAAACATCATAAATTATTCATAAAAGATCCAACGTCAATGAGACAAAATGTGTTGGTTATATTACATTCTTTAGTATTATTTGTAACAATTTCATATCGATTCAACAAATATTTTGTGCGGGGCACACTCTTCAAGGTTGCTCTCTAGAATAATCTAGAATTCAGCAAGGTATGCCATTTTTTCTATAACTCCTTTTATGAGAGTTTCCAAGTAGTGAAACCTGGATGAATTGCATAAACAAAACTGAAGAATATTGTGTATCAGTTTCATATCTTGATTCATTACAGGTACAAAGTTATGAGTATTTCAATTTAGGGTTGTTGACTAATCCAAAACTAGTCATGTGAGACTAAAAAAAAGTTTGATGAAAATTATAGTCTCTTGTTGTTTAAAGTTAAGGAAGGTTTTTAGGTATGTGATCATATAAAACAGGTCTATTACAGAGTTACAAATCATATTTGGATGATGAAATTGATGATGGATTTTGGTTGAGGTACAAGTTGGGTACATGGTTGAGACAAGTAGTTGATCAGTTGGCACATACATGAAGTGTATAGTTAATGATGTTGGTACACATTGATGAGTCATAGTTGATGAGTAGTTGGCACATTACTTGTACAGGTTGGTGCATGGTTGATGCACTTGTTTATGGTACAAGTTGATTACAGGTTGGTTGGTACATGTTGGTGCATGGTTGATGCACTTGTTTATGGTACAGGTTGATAACAGGTTGAGGTACATGTTGATGCATGGTTGATGCATGGTTCATGTTATTGGTATAGGTTGTTTTGTACAAGTTGATTGGTACAGGTTTACAACGGTATATCTCACAGTGATAGTGTGGCAGTGGTTCCATCATTCTACTTCTACTTCAGGGCGGTTGGACGGGGCAAGGACAGGTGGTTGTAGCCACCTTCCAATTGTAGCTGGAGAACATAGGGGGTTGTAGCCTCCTTCTAGTTGTAGCTAGAGAATTGGGGAGTTTGAGCTTCCCTCAGGTTGTAGCTTGATATATTAGGGGGTTGGAGCCTCCTTCCATTTACAGCTGGAAAACAAAGGAAGTTGGTGCTTCCAATGAATGTAATTCTTCAAGAGATATAAGATAAAACATTCTGTGGTTTTTTCCCGATTTGGGTTTCCACATAAAACACTGGTGTACTGTGTATGTGTATGCTTGTTCATTTGTTCATTGATTATTTACTCTGCATTTATTGGATGATAATGATACATTGATATAACACTTGGATTATATGGTTAAAAAGGATTAAATTTCTATATTACTGATTCATCCCCCATCTCAGTAATCCTTTGCGATGGAAAGATACCTTTGCCATTGATGACAAAGGGGGAGAGATTTATCAGATGTAGAGGATAGAGGCAGAGGACATAGGCATGGTTCTAGGGGGGGCATGAGTGATATGATTTCAGTATTGCATCATAGTGTTGTCATCAATGCCAAAGGGGGAGATTGTTGATTAAGGTTGGTTGTCATTTTATGAGGTTCTTGTCTCTAACTGTTTTTATTCTGTTGAGGTTCTTTAGGAGGGACCATCATTCTAAAATTTTTGGACACATGTCCAAAATTTTTACATTTGTAACATTCCACTCCAGTGCTCAAAGATTCAAACCTGTTGTAACTTCTTCTTTGTGTTTCACTAGGTCTTCTTGAGTAACCCCTTTGTGTATGACTCTCAAAGTTTTTATTGTTCATGTTGTTAGCTTTGCAATTCCCAGCTTTATGTCCAAAATTATTACATGCATAACATAAACCAAAAAAATTAGTTTGATACCTGGGATTTGAAGATATTCTAAAAGAAGGTGCTCTTATGAATCCTTCTTTTTCTTATGGCCATGAGAAGTTGGAGAACCCAGGTTTGGGTAATGGACCTGTTATCCCCGATATCTAGGGATAACTAAGAGATCATGTCTCGAGGCCCACATGGTCCTAGACATGAAGTACCGAGAGTAGGGTTGACTTGAGCATGGCCCTGGAGGGCCCATCTTTCTTCTTCTTTGTCAGATTTGTCTTGTCAGCAGTAGCAGCTTCCATCGCTACCGGCCTGGGCTTGCATTGGAGAGGACTCTTGCTCCATGAGGTAATTGGTCCGAGGTATCATGGTATGTGTCATATTTGATTGTTATAACCTTCTTATATATGCATTAGGTTCCTTTCATTTCAGATGACTGCTTGGATCTTACACTAATCCACTTGACCATTGTTGGGGTGATTGATGGGGCAACTTAGCAAGCTGGTATTCATGGGTTTTGGTTAGCCACCAAGGGGGATTCACAGAGCCATCGTCTGCTCCCACCATCTTATCACTTTTACATCTTATACCCCGCTCATCCATCCCATTCCCCTAGTCTGGCCATTAGGATGACCTTTCAAGGTTACATCTTGTCTTGTGGGAAGAAGGGGCTAAAGGCCCAGGG